>JAOWBR010154426.1:0-13035 GCA_028571145.1 Dionaea muscipula
GAGGTTCAGAACTTGAAGTGCAGCCTGCCGCCACACTACCCTTGAGCAGTGATACATGGAAAACATTGTGAATGAGGACAGTAGGTGGTAACTCGAGCTCGTAGGCAATATTGCCTACCCTTCGGAGTATCTTGTATGGCCCATATTACCAGGCGACGAGTTTCAGGCTCTTTCTTACCGCCACGGTATTCACATAACTTAAGCATATATATTGATAAACATTAAATAAAAAATATTTATAGTTTTTGTTTTCCACTAAGAATTTACCAATATTGCTTTGAGTCGCGCGGCTGCATACCGCACGGGATCTCGTCCCTCTCACTGACTCCATACCCCACCAACACCCCCCACTTGCATGTTATCGCCTGAAAATAAGGCAAGCGATATCATCTAAGACTTGAGAACCGTTTCTGGTCGTCTGAGTAAGGAAAACCGGTTTAACAAGCTAAGTCGACGCTGAATCGGCTTCGAAAATGGGGAGATCAACTCTTGGTCCTGGAAAGACTAGCAAACCACGTCAGTGGGAAGCCTGAGGTTTTAAACCCGTGATGACCGCTCTGATGTCTAAGTCAGTCGAGGAAATCAAGACGCGGAATCAAGCTTAACGGCAAAAATCGGAAAAGGCGATAGAAAATACCTGAAAGGTGAGCCCCTATTTATAGGGGAGGAAGTTGCATATTTACGATTATGCCACTAGAATCTTTGGGAAGCCCGTGCGACCTGTATGGAGCTCCGATTGATGAACGGTCAGTGGCTGTGTTCTCCTGGTGAGGTAGGGAATCTTCTTACAAAGTTTGGGGCGCCTGTCCCCGGATTTACCGGGTTGACCCAGGAGGGCTGTGCGGAGCGGCGGAGGGCCATACGGAGCGGCAGAGGGTTATGCGTAGTAGTAGAGGGCTATGCGGAGTAGCAGAGGGCTATGCGGAGTAGCAGAGGGCAGCGCGGAGCAGCGGAGGGATGATCAAGCTCAGGCCAGCTGGGCTGCCCTGAAAATCCAAAGGGGCTGGCCCCGGGCTGATCACCCGGGATGATCACACGGGCTGATCACTCGAGGTGATCCCGTCGGATCTATCCGGTCTCGGTCCGAGCGACAATGTACGGTGAGCCCGGTTGCGTCATTTATATCCTTTGTCCTTTTATCCACTTGTATGGGGGAATTTACCCATATATCAAGTACCATAAAACCTAAAGTAAGAACTAGGGAATTGGCAGGAAGTTGGGCTGAGGTTAGGTTGTAAGCATTAAAAACTTTGAAAAGAAAATGGTGCAATGGAAATCTCCGGCTATGAAGCAAATAATCGTAATAGACTGCTATGGCATCCTTAGCAATTGTATTCACACAAGAGTCCGATTCTAAGGGCATGGAATAAGAAAAATGTTCACCTACGGGAAATAACTTTATGATTCCCTCAAATAACTCTTGGCTGATGTTACTTCTAACCTCATCAATGATTTGGAACACTTTTTGTGCAGGTTTATTTTTCTGTGGGGATTTCTTTTTCGCAGAGGAAGAACTCAGAGCTGTGATCTTTGTCTTAGCCATGGTTTGGTTAATCAGTCAACAAAATTCGAAGAAAGGTTTACCTAAGTTGACGATTTGTTGATTGAGAAGCTTTAATCTAAATGTCTTGACCTCAAATGATGGTGACAATCACGCAATCAAAACTTCACAGAGGGAATCGATTCAAGGGCCTCGGTTCTTCGAAACTTGCAGAAGAGTTTGAGAAAATTGAACAATAAGGAGGAGGGAAAAGGACGAAGGGTTTATATTAAACCCAAGGGCAAAATTGACCTCATACTGTTCACCCCTTCATCTTCTATTTACATTTAAGGGTATAATAGTCATTTATGAGGCTAATGATGATTTAATTTGCAGCTTTAAACTTGACGTGACCCGCATTTAATGCTGTTGTCGGCCAGACGTGCTTTCAGCCAAAGCAAAACGATGCTGTTTACACCTCAGACAATATCGTTTCAAATACTAACCCAGACGTTTTCACAAACAGACGTGTATAAAGATAAGTACACCTTATCTCTCCTTCGTTTATTTCTTTGGCTGTATATTCATAAATTCATTACATTTTCTTAATACTGTCTTACTACATTGAGGATGTGTGGGATTTTAGTGTAAGGGGGGAGAGTTTAAGAAAAAATTAAAATTTCTTTACATGAGTATGAGCATATTCAATTTCTTATATAGGCCATGGAAAGGGCACAAAAATTTATCCTTCTTTATTGTATTTCGATTCCCCATATCAAAATTAGGTAAAGGATTGTCCTTTCCAAGGACAATTAAAGTCAGTCAAACAACTGAATCAGTACCTTCTTTAACTAATTTTGACCATTGTCAGAAGACAGTCTGTCAGAGTACTACCCACGATCCTTCATTGATATGCTCATGTTATCGCCTGAGAATGAGCCAAGCGAAACACCATCGGCTCGAGGACCGGATCCGATCGGTCCGGCCAAAGAAAAGAATGGTCCCACAAGCTAAGCCGAGGCCAGCTCGGCTTCGTTGAAGAAATATCCAACTTGATGTCCTGAAAGGATGAAACAAACCGCTTTAGAGGGAAGTCCGAGGGTTTTAACCCCGGGATAACCGCTCCGATGCTTAAGTCAGCCGTGTTGAACAAGATAAGAATCAAGCTAAGAGAAATAAGGAGAGAGAAAGAGAAAGAAAGATGCGTCGATACGCAGACGGTCGAGTGAAGCGAGGCAAAGTCAGGCCAGGAAGGCCGAATAGAATACGGAAGCTATACGAATCACGGAGAATGTGCGGAGGCACGTTCACCGTCGGGGGGAGCACGGAGCACGTACGAGTCAAGGTCATCGTCGATCGGAGCACCGAGGACGTGCGAAATCAAGGTCTTCACTGGTCCGAGCACGGAGGATGTGCGGAGTCAAGGTATTCAACGGTCGGAGCACAGAGGACGTGCGGAATCAAGGTCTTCACCGGTCGGAGCACGGAGGACCAAGTGTGAAAGATAAATATTTTCTTTAAATTCCAGTAGATAGGCCCACATAACATGTTAATGTTAGTTACACTTTAACATATTAATAATGATAGTCCAAAATCATTAAGTTAGGCTAATGGATTTAATCCATCAGTCTAATGGACTTAATCCATGACCCATGATTGTTGATGGTCCAATTCCTCTTCACTTTACATATGGGCCCAATAATCAATATCTATCTATCATGCCAAAAGGGCCTAAGTATTTGGCCTAAGTTGCCCAACTATTTCCTCGTTGAATAGATTTGGAGCTATTTTACATCTTTCAGCCTCTTCATCTTCCTAAAGGAGCAACAACATTTCGGCCATGGTGGAGAAGGAGCAGCTTGGTGTCAGTGACTAAGCCCGGCAAACCTACTCAGCGGGGGAGGTCGGCAGATCTGCCCGAAGGAGGGAGCTCGGCTTCGATGTCCAGCCCGGCGTGAGGGAGGAGCTGCAAGCCAGATTCCAGAGAGGGAGATCGAAGGAGATGGTCGGGTATTTATAGGGTGGGGGTAGGTGATCTGCCCGGGTGATCAGCCAGGGAGATCAACCTGGGAGATCTGCCCGGAGCCGCTGGTGGCGATCAGCCCGACACGGGGGTGATCTTCCATGACGATGGCGATCAGCTCGGAGAAGATCGGCCCGACATGAAGAATTCCAGTTCTGCCCGGCACCGTGCTCAGGCCGACGTATATGTGTTGCTTTGCAGTTGAAGAGAATGAATCCGGCGATATGGAGTTCGGCGACGTCGATAAAGCTGCTGCCCGACAACGTGGTGGATCATGAAAGGTTGTCCGGCGTCGACAGTTCGGTCCTCCAATCTGCCCGGGGATGATCGGGCAGCCTTGGGCTGTGCGGGCTTATCCCGTGAATATTGTATTAAATCTGGACTGGGATTAATATAATATCTGATCTTATTTTATGTCTGCTATGAATAATTAATTAATTGTAATGGCCTGGTTGACCCTAAACCGGGCCGGTCATGTCCGAGTCTAAATTTAATATTTTGTAATGAACCTGGTTGTGCCTCTTGTTCTTTTGTCCACGTGGGGAGGGGGATTTTTCCCGTATATCATCAGTCCCCCAAGTTTATAGTGCGAACGAGTGCAATCGAAGTTCGGACTATGAACTTGAAAGTCGAGTCGGGCTCAATCGAGCCACGTGGACAAAAGTCCAAGGTAAATGGTTCTGGTTTGCCGGTTGGCACACGATTGTCATGTCTACCTCCGCGGAAAAGGCGAAGACTGAGGAGCCGATGGTGATGACGAGGAGCCGTAGGCGACGGATGACTTCGGAGCTATAGGCGACGGGCGACTTCGAAGCCGGAGGAGACGGACGACTTCGGAGCCGGAGGCAACGGACGACTTCGGAGCCGTAGGCGACGGACAAGAGCCTGGCCAAATCCCTCTAATTCACTCATATCTTTGTGTTGTCCTACCTTTCGTCATCCATACACTTAGTTAAATTACCAAGACATTATGGTTATTTGCTCGTGGATCATGGTTAGGTCAACGCGACACGACTCAATGGTCGATCATCATCGTCAATCTTCAAATGGACGGCTCAATGACCGAATCACCATCGTCAATCTCTAAGGGAGAAGGCTTGATGGCTGAATCACCGATCTTCATAACACGGCTCGAGGGCCGGTTTGGGCCATTAAACTTCATGACTACAGCACGGGGGTCATTCGTCATCTCCGAACTTCATGACTACGATGCAAGGGCCGTTCGTCATCTCCGAACTTCATGACTACGACGTGAGGGCCGTTCTCGTCATCTCCGAACTTCACGACTACGGCACGAGGGCCGCTCGTCATCTCCGAACTTCACGACTACGGCGAGAGGGCCGCTCGTCATCTCCGAACATCACGACTATGGTGCGAGGGCTGTTCGTCATCTTCGAACTTCAAATGGAAGGTTCAAAGGTCGGACCGTCATCGCCAAACTTCCTGTGCCGATCGAGATATACTCGCGTCACCTTCAAGACTTCAACTGCGGCTCAAAGGCAAACTGTTAGTCTTTGACTCTCCACTTCTTGTGATTGCTGAATTAGGCGGACGACTACGAAGTCGTGGGCGACGGACGGTTACGGAGCTGTAGGTGACGGACGGCTACAGGGTCGTAGGTGATAGAGAGGAGCCGTAGGCGACGACTGAGGAGTCGACGATGACGGTGAGGGGCCTTAGGCGACGACTGAGGGGTCGATGATGATGGCGAGGGGCTGTATGCGACGACTGTCATCATCGACGACTGACGAGTCGACAATGACGGCGAGGAGCTGTAGGCGACGACTGAGGATTCGACGGAGAAGATTGTCTATCTTTATTCTGCCCGACACGACGGAGTTCGAGCCGATAGTCTATCGCCGTTCTGCCCGACACGACGGCGTTCAGGCAGATCTTCTATCGCCATTCTACCTGATATGACGGCGTCCGGATAGATCGTCTATCGCCATTCTGCCCAACACGATGGCGTTCGGGCAGATCGTCTATCGCCATTCTGCCAGACACGACGGCGTTCGAGCAAATCGTCTATCGCCATTCTTCCTGACATGACGACATCCGGGTAGATCGTCCATCGCCATTATGCCCGGCACGACGGCGTCCTGGCAAATCGTCTATCGCCATTCTGCCCGACACGACGACGTTCGGGCAGATCGTTTATCGCCATTCTGCCCGATGCGACGACGTTCAGGCAGATCGTCTATCGCCATTCTGCCCAGCACGACAGCATCCGGACAGATCGTCAATAGCCATTCTTCCAGACACGATGACGTTCGGGTAGATCGTTTATCGCCATTCTTCCCGACACGACGTCGTCTGGGCAGATCGTCTATCGCCATTCTGCCCGACATAACGGCGTTTGGGCAGATCGTCTATCACCATTCTGCCCGACACGACAGCGTCCGGGCAGATCATCTATCGCCATTCTGCCCGACACGACGGCGTCCGGGCAGATCATCTATCGTCATTCTACTCGACACGACGGCGTCTAGGTAGATCGTCTATCGCCATTAGTTGAACTTGATATCTACGGAGCCGTAGGCGACGGACGGCTTCGGAGCCGTTGGAGACGGACGGCTTCGGTGCCGTAGGCGACGGACGGCTTCGGAGCCGTAGGCGACGGATGGCTACGGACGGCTACGGAGCCGTAGGCGACGGATGGCTTCGGAGCCGTAGGTGACGTCTGAAAAGTCAACAATGACGGCTAACTGGTCACATCAACTCTTGCGCCTGTCTAGGTATGAAGATGGGATACCTACCAGCTTTGCACCATCTGTGGCCAAGATTACCTGGTATAGGTAAGGAGCTCGGAGCGGAGTTATCAGACTTTGAGGAAAGTGGTTTCTCATCTTGGTGATGTTCCTTACTCCTTCCTATGGTATGTCTGTGGACGCGTTAATGCTTGTTTTTGCTTCTTCTACTTCTTCTACTTCCTCTACTTCCCCTACTTCTTCTACTTCTATAACAATCTTATCTCGATCTGTTGGTTTTAGCAACAAACCCCTATCATGTCGCCGGTGCAACAATGATAAGCTTGAGTACTCTATGAATAGCGCTGCGTCTGACTCAAGGAGTGCACGATGTCCCGAATTACCCCTGCAGGAAGGATCCGTCTATGGAATCAATCCGTATTAAGGTGTAAAACGCCGCGGCTGGACACATCCCAAGCGGGAGCGACCCGACTTAGAAGGATAGGTGGGCGAACAGCCCGACTTTAACATTTCGGTGGGAGTGACCCGTCTTACAAAATGTGTGGACCAAACTCTAGATTCGACGCTTCTCTCAACTAGACGAGACATGCCCGACTTACAAGGAGAAACAGGTTTTGCCTGCCCCCACTCCGAACTGCAAAGGTAGAACCCAAATGTGACAATTTAACCAAACTCCAACCCTCAAACAGGACCGGCCTGTCTCCAAACTTCAAACAGTACTGACCTGTCTCCAGACTTCAAACAGGACTTGTCTGTCTCCAAACTTCAAAGGTATACTTGGAATGCGAGTTCATAAACACTAAACACCAAAGTGCGACGACTCCATTACAGGCTTTGCGTGTCCCATGACTTGTTTTGAAGAAACAACTTAACCAAAAGTGGCGCCAAGGATAATATGCCTCGGAATACCACTCCGGCACTACAGTTAAATCTCCGAGGAGAATATATATATATATATATATATTGAAGAAGTGATACAGAAAAATAAAATAGATATTACTGGTCATATTTTCGTAGAGGTTTGGGGCTCCATGTGCGGGAGATGTCCCATCCATCAAGTGTTCTACTCCGATTCGCTTCGGGTTGTATATCCTCCAAAAGGGGATGTCCGAAGTTGTTGGACAAGTAAAGATTATTACATACCAAAAATTCTTTCAAGGACTTTTAGTCGCCATCTAAGGCTGAGCATGTTAGGGGCGACGGGAAAGGCACTTCATGAACTTCCTACATGTAAGGTCTTCACTCTGCCCGACATGACTGAGGGCAGATCTTTATTCGTCCTATCTTCATTCTGCCCAGCATGACAGATCCCGAGCAGATCTTCTATCTTCCGATTTTTATTCTGCCCGGCAAGACGGATCCCGAGCAGATCTTCAATCTTCCTTCTATCCGGCATGACGGAGCCGGAACAGATCTTCAATCTTCGTTCTTCCCGGCATGACGGATCATGGGCAGATCTTCTATCTTCATTCTTCCCGACATGACGGATCACGGGCAGATCGTCTATCTTTGTTCTTCTCGGCAAGACGGATCATGGGTAGATCTTCTATCGTCTTTCTGCTAGACGTGACGGAGCGCGAGTAGATCTTCTATCTTTATTCTGCTCGGAATGACAGAGCACACTCCGAGCAGATCTTCTATCGTCTTTCTGCTCGGCGTGACAGAGTGCGAGCAGATCTTCTATCTTCATTCTGCTCGGAATGACGAAGCACGCTCCGAGCGGATCTTCTATCTTTTCAGGTTGCGATGGCGCAAGTTGGACCAAGATTCGTTCGTTAATTGAACTTTTCCCGAGGTTGGGTGTTGACTTATAATTTACGGTTGTGAATGACGTCTTTAATGTCATCGATCCTATAAGAGCGAGTTGGACGGGTAGAAATGACTTTTCGATCGTTTCCCATAGACGGCGCCAGATATTATCGCCTGAAAATGAGCCAAGCGAAACACCACCGGCTCGAGGACTGGATCTGATCGGTCGAGCCGGAGGAAAGAACGATCCCACGAGCTAAGCCGAGGCCAGCTCGGCTTCGTTGAAGAAATGTGCGACTTGATGCCCTGAAAGGATGAAACAATTTGCGTTAGAGGGAAGCCCGAGGGTTTTAACCCCGAGATGACCGCTCCGATGCTTAAGTCAGCACGTGTTGAACAAGATAAGAATCAAGCTAAGAGAAATAAGGAGAGAGAAAGAGAAAGAGAAAGAGATAGAAAGATGCGTTGATACGAAGACGGCCGAGCGAAGCGAGGCCCTGTCATGCTAGGAAGGCCGAATAGAACAAGGAAGCTATACGAATCACGAAGAATGTATGGAGGCATGATCATCGTCGGGGGGAGCACGGAGGACGTGCGAGTCAAGGTCATCGCCGATCGGAGCACAGAGGACGTGCGGAGTCAAGGTCTTCACCGGTCGGAGCATGGAGGACCAAGTGCGAAAGATAAATATTATCTTTAAATTCGAGTAGATAGGCCCGCATAACATGTTAATGTTAGTTGCACTTTAACATATTAATAATGATAGTCCAAAATCATTAGGTTAGGCTAATGGATTTAATCCATCAGTCTAATGGACTTAATCCATGGCCCATGATTGTTGATGGTCCAATTCCTCTTCACTTTACATATGGGCCCAACAATCAATATCCATCTATCATGCTAAAAGGGCCTAAGTATTTGGCCTAAGTTGACCAACTATCTCCTCGTTGAATAGATCTGGAGCTATTTTGCATCTTCCAGCCTCTTCATCTTCATGAAGGAGCAGCAACATTTCGACCGTGCTGGAGAAGGAGCAACTTGGCGTCGGTGACTGAGCCCGGCAAACTTGCCCGGCGGGGGAGGTCGGCAGATCTGCCTGGAGGAGGGAGCTCGACTTTGATGTCCAGCACGGCGTGAGGGAGGAGCTGCCAAGCCAGATTCCAGAGAGGAAGATCGAAGGAGATGGCCGGGTATTTATAGGGTGGGGGTAGGTGATCTACCCAGGTGATCTACCCGGGTGATCAGCCCGGGAGATCTGCTTGGGAGATCTGCCCGGAAGTGATCAGCCCAGAGAGAGGAGATTGGGACCTGCCCGACATGAAGGATGCAGATCTGCCCGGAGCTGCTGGCGGCGATCAGCCCGACACGGTGGTGATCTGCCCGGATGGTGGCGATCAGCTCGGAGAAGATCAGCCCGGTATGAAGAATTCCAGATCTGCTCGGCGTCGTGCTCAGGCCATCGTTGATGCGTTGCTCGACAGTTGAAGAGAATGAATCCGGCGATGTGGAGTTCGGCGACGTCGATAGAGCTGCTGCCCGGCAGCGTGGTGGATTATGAAGGCTGTCCGGCGTCAACGGTTCGGTCCTCCAATCTGCCCGGGAATGATCGGGCAGCCTTGGGCTGTGCGGGCTTGATCCGTGAATATTGTATTGAATATGGATTGGGATTAATATAATATCTGATCCTATTTTATGTCTGATGTGAACAATTATTTAATTGTAATGGCTTGGTTGACCCTAAACTGGGCCGGTCATGTATGAGTCCGAGTCTGAATTTAATATTCTGTAATGAACCCGATTGTGCCTCTTGTCCTTTTGTCCACGTGGGGAGGAGGATTTTTTCCCGCAGCTTATTTGCAGTTCTCTGCACGATTGAGTTAACTGTCATGACTGTGTACGTTTGAGCATTTATGTTATGTCTGAATGTTATTTTTGTATGATCACGTTTGAAGGATTCATTTGGCATCTCTAACGACTGCCTAATTTATTCTTTAACTTTATTTCTGATTTTAAATTTTACCGTAATTTAATCTTCATAATTTAATCTTTTTAATTATTATTTTCTCTTTACATCTTTTCTAGTTATTATATTTAGAAGGGAGAAATCTTTAATAGAAGATTCACGACTGAGGTATAACCGATATCTCTGCCCTATATTCATTATGAGTATTGTCCAACTTAGGTAAATAGTCTGAAAAGATATTGAATATATCAAACGGCCAATACTTTAACTTTGGAAATTATAGATTCAGAAGCTTAATCAAGTACTCTGAACCACTCTTATTCTCAAAATTGCACCACGCTAAGGATATTCTTAGTGGAGATATGACTCAAACGTTGAGATAGTTTGATGTGAGGAGAGAAATCAGGAAAGAGTCTGAATTGGACCCAGACGGTCGATGTTCTCTTTTCCTAGAGAAGAAACATGTATAAAACAAATACATACATTGCATCCTCTTAACGATCCGTCTGAATTCTTTTGAACAAAGATGGGTTAAGAAGGATTATGTGTAAATGCTATGTCTCTGAGGCCTTTTTGGTTCGACAATTAGGAATCTGAGAGGTGTGTCATGACCCTTCACGGGACTTAACTACACCTGATATCCAATATAGCCACTGGCTGGGAATATCATTCCGAAAGTTGCTACATGGACCAAATAGAAATCCCGGTTATAGAGCATACATTGAAACATACAAGAGACTCATTTTTATACCCCATGTTTTTATATCCATTTTATATTGTCTTATGCTCATTATAATTGATTTATCATGTTGGAGATTTTTTGATTTTCGGTGAATAGTGTTTTACGTGAATAGTGTTCTCGGGTTTTATTTGGCCATTTTGCTATTTTTTGTATTTCATCCCGTACGACCAATTTGAGGATACCGACACAACCAGGATGATGAGATGTGATCAACAAGTATCATATTGACGTATGTGGATTGCACCGATTTTTGGGGATTTGTCGGGTTATGACGTGACGGTTTTTAAGGTTTCGATTTTGGATTCATTGTGACCATGATATAATTTTGTGATTTTTGGTGATGCGTTTGAAGCATTTAGGATTAGTGTGCACGCGTGACGAGAGGATTAAGGATGTTAGAGGATTTTGAAGTAGCCACTATTGTTGACTTTGTGGCATTTTTCATGTTTTAAGGGAAGCTTGAGTGTAGGAGGAGTTTTGGTGAGTTTGAGGAGGGTTTTAAGGCTATGTTTCAGCCCCTCCTTGCTACCTCCACACGTGAGATTGAAGGAAGAAGAGAAAGGAGAAGAAGAGAAGAAGGAAGAGAAGAACCTTGGAGATTTCTTGGTTTTTCATCACATTCACATAGGTTCTTCCTTGGATTTTGCTTGGAGACTACCTTGACAGCTTGAGGAAGCTTGGGAGATCATCTCATTTCTTATGTTAAGGTAATAACATGATTTATTTTCATGGTTTTCTTAGTTTTCCTTGTTTCCATGCCTTGTAGTGATTTGTAGAGATATGATCTTGAGCTTGGCTTGTTTTTGATGGAGTGTGTTGGTTTGACATGTTTGGATGTGTCATTTGACACTTGTTTAAAGCCTTAGAGTTGAGCATGTTTGAGGTTTACATGAGGTTCTTGATTTATGTTTGGTTTTAGGTTGTTTTGGTTTGGTTTGGTTTTTCATGGTTGTGGTTATGTGTTTGTCTTGTGGTTGATGTGTTGTGAAGGCTTGGTTTGGTCTAGTGCATGTTTACTGACTTATTTGGAGTGTTAGATTGAAGTTAGGATGATTTTAGGTTTGATTTCGTGCACTTTGGAGTGTCTTCCATATGGCAAAAATAGGGAAACTGGCCCACCGATTACCTTTTCCGGCCGACCGACTTCTGCATGTCTCCTCTAGTTTCTGCTTTTCGGCCGACCGCATTTCTAAGCACAGGAAAAAATCGGCCGACCGGATTTTCGGCTGTTTGAGGAGAATGATTCTTGTGATCTTCCGATTCTTGTGGTTTCTTTTAGAAAGGGTCGGGGATCGACACGAGGCTGCTTTTGAGGGTCTTTAAGGATTAGTTTGAGATGTGTATGGTTTCTATTGGTGGATGATTGGTTGTTTCTCCATTAGTCAATTTTTGAGACTTTCGTCCATGATTGTGTATCAGGGACCGGTGGTGAGCCTGTGAAGCAACTTGTGCTCAGTTGAGATCTCTTGGTGACTTTTGATCCACTTGCTCAGGTGAGTTGATGTACGGATAGAGGTACATGCAAGTATATGTATTTTACCCGTTTTCACCTGTTTTTATACATATATTGATATATATATATATATATATATACGGGGAGCATATTTTGACACATCCAATTACACATTCAATTACACCGAATATTTACTGTTGGATTTACCCCCTTGAATGGCCCAGATGTCCCCTTAGGGTTTATTTTTTTATTTTTTTCTTTTTCTTTTTCCTTTTCTTTTCTTGTGTTTTTTATAATTTTCCAAAAATTCTATCTATTAATCTGGGCCATTGATGGGGGTAAATCTAACGGCAAATATTCGGTATAATTGAATGTGTAATTGGATGTGTCAGAATAACTCCCCCGATATATACGGACAGGCTAATTGACCTCCACTTTTACCTCCATTTTTTTGAACTTTTATTCTGCAATATTTTGAGACGATCCGAACAGTGGATGCGTAGAAAATGACATTCTAAGACATTTCACGTTTCACGTCCGTCAAAAAATAATAACCGGAAGAGTTCCATTCAAACATTTTTCGGGCCGATTTGGGCGTTATAAAGGAAGTATTATATCTGAAATGATTTTGGCCGATCCGAACCGTTGGATGTGTTCAAAACGTCATAAAAACGCATTCCATTAACCCATAGGGTTACGGTAGGGTTGATTCGGACCAAATATACTCGGGTTTCTATAGGGTTTTTAGTTTTTCGGGTTTTCTTTTGGTTCAGATTCATGTATTAACACCTCGGGTTCCGGTAGGGTTTCATATAGCCCTATAAAACACGTATTTTGAATACATCCAACGGTTCGGATCGGCTCAAATCATTCCAGAAAAAGTTATAGAGCGTATTTTGAAATCGGCCCAAAACGTA
>JAOWBR010154437.1:0-13035 GCA_028571145.1 Dionaea muscipula
ATTTTCCCGCCTTTTTTTATCATCCTACGGTATAAAATACGCCAACACATTTTATCTCAACACAATTCAAAACGACTTGTACTTTATATAATAGATATAGATATCCAATATATTCTTATCATTTGGTAAATATAATAACTGATATATTCACTAACTTTGTGGATGCTCTTGGGGTGGGGCCAAAGCACAACCCTTTAAAAAATATTTAAAAAAAACATTTTTAAAAAACACATTTTAAAAGATAATTGTTCCCTCTCACTGTTTTCGCTTTTCCATGCTCTTTCGTGTATTGTGAATCAATCGCAGCATCACTAGAATCCATATTCCTTACCAACCTTTCAACTTCAATTCAAACAACAAGTCCATCCTCAATCGAATCACGGAATCAGCAGGCTGACTTCCCCATCAAAGAATTCCATTTTGCCTTGTAGTTGCTCTTTACCAAAGAGTAAGCCACTTCGTCTTCTCAACTCAAATTTACCGTCCAATTTCCTTTTAAGAAAATCCCATCTAGGTTTTTGCACCATCTAGTTTACTCTCAAGTATTCTAGGTGAAATTCATCTTCATCGTTGCGTTTTTTGTGGTTTTTCACATGTCCTGAGATTTTTCATGGGAAGTTTCTCTTCCTGCTTGCAAATATTTTTACTTGGGTTCTGCCTCAGCTGAAAAGTTATGTGGGCTATCAGCTGAAACTTCATCTGGGTACATCAAATATGCATCATGCAATATTGGCTTCTGGGTTCTTTTTAGTTCTTGATTTTGAGCGGTGAAATATTGTGGGTGCTTGGTTTCAAATGGAATTTAAGCTTCGGAAAAAATAAAAATAAAAATACAAGCATAGATTGCTTTACCCTTGTTGGTTCAATTTGTTCAACTAGGTGAAAAGATGAAGTCCTGGGAAGATTTGTGTACTGCTGTTGTTCCCCTTTTGAAGTTACTCACTCTTACCCTAATTGGTGTTCTTCTTGCCCATCCTAAGACCCAACTTGTCCCTAAAGCTACTTTCAAACTGCTTAGCAAGCTTGTTTTTGCTCTATTTTTGCCCTGCTTGATCTTCACCCACCTTGGCCAGTCCATAACCCTCAAGAACTTCATACGTTGGTGGTTCATCCCAGTGAATGTACTAATCAGTACGTTCATTGGTTGCTTATTGGGGTATTTGGTAGCTGTAATATGCCGACCGCCACCAGAGTATTTTCGTTTCACTATCATCATGACTGCATTTGGAAACACAGGGAATCTTCCCCTTGCTATTGTTAGCTCGGTTTGCCATGGTAAGGATAATCCATTTGGCGAGAATTGTCATACTAGTGGTTTAGCTTATGTTTCTTTTGCACAGTGGTTGGCTGTCATTCTTGTTTACACCCTTGTTTATCATATGATGGAGCCACCAATGGAATACTTTGAGATTGTCGAAAATGCAGTTGAAATTGAGGAAGAAGTAGTAGTTGATGATGGCGATCTAAGTAGACCGCTTCTGCATGAGGCGGAGTGGCCAGGAATAGAAGATAAAGAGACTGAGCATTCAAAGACACCATTTCTTGCTAAGATATTTAAAAATATATCAAGTATCTCAGAGAACGGGGATTCTGATCTTCGGGTGGTGGAAGAGGGAGGAGGGAACAGCCCCAGGTCCATTAGGTGCTTGGAAGAACCAAGGATGGTTAGAAAAATTAGAATTGTAGCTGAACAAACACCGATAAAGCACGTTCTTCAGCCTCCAACAATCGCCTCTCTGTTGGCAATCATTATGGGTCTGGTCCCTCAGCTCAAAGCCTTTGTGTTTGGAAATGATGCTCCACTTTCATTCATAACTGATAGTTTAGAGATACTGGGTGGAGCTACGGTTCCTTCTGTGATGCTTATTCTTGGTGGTATGCTTGCAGAGGGACCAGCAAAGAGTATGCTTGGGCTCAGAACTACCATTGGCATCATTGCAGCAAGGTTGCTGGTTCTTCCATTTATTGGAATAGGGGTTGTTCTATTGGCTGATAAGTTGAGTTTGTTGGTTCAAGGTGATGACATGTACCGGTTTGTGCTTCTGCTGCAGTACACAACACCAAGTGCTATCTTGTTGGGGGCAATTGCAAGCTTACGAGGTTATGCAGTTCGTGAGGCCTCTGCAGTTATTTTCTGGCAGCATGTGTTTGCTGTGATCTCCATTTCAGTATATATCATCATCTACTTCAGACTTTGCACTCCTATTCCCGAACCTTCATTCAATATCTACAGATTTATCATCAGTTGAATACTTAATATTAGTAGCACTAATATTAAGTTTAGGTGACCCTCAGGCTGGCTTTTGTGTGCACAATGGATTTTGAGTCCAGATTTCCTTTTGTCTGGCTCCATTTGCTTGTGGGGACTGCGGGTTGGTCTTTGACCAAGGGTTTGAGTGTGTGTTTCCTGTAGAGTTTGAGGGAGTGTTGAAGAGTGGGAGTCCTTGTGAGCTGGGGTTACTTGGTGAGGGTGTCTTTGGAGGGGGTAAGGTGAGGGGATAAAAGAAGAGGATCTGATAGTGAGGGATGTGTGTGCTATATCAGCTTTGTTTGGGGACTTTGTGTGATAGTACCACATCTATGACCTTTTTTGATGCACTTGGGTGGCTGTGGCGTACATTGATTTTGCTCCATTTGCTCGTGCATGATTTTTCTGGGTTCGTATGCCTTTGCTGCTCGTGTTTTGATATCGGTGGCTGTGTGAAGGAGCTGCTTTGGTGGATGCATCTTGACAGGTTTAAGGGCTTCATGGGTTGGTGTTTTCTTGACTGGAAAGCTCATTTCAGGAGTAACGCTAGCAGGCTTTCCTCAGCTTGTTCTGGCGAGATAGTAGCATGATAGGATTCTTTTGTTTTGATAGTCTTGCTGAGATTGTAGCATGCTGTTTGTTAGGATGGGTTCCCAGTTCTGTTTGTTTGGTGTTTCTTTTGGATGGTTTCTCGATGTGTTTCAGGCTTGGCTATGTGATCGCATATGATATATTGACCCGTTGGAGGCCAACTTAGTTGGGTTGCTTCGGATTAATTTGATGCGTTTTACACTAACCTCCCTTTATTGATGTAAGTTTCTTATTTATATCAATAAAATTTCTTTTACTGATCAAAAAAAGTAAAAAAAAGAAAAAGTGGTGTAAGGACTGCTGTAATCTAGGTAGCTAAAGGTGGTTGCTCTTCTCTGCTCTAAGTTCATTCTGGATCTTTTTCTCCTCACACGACTGGTGTGTGTTTCTTAGGGTTTGTCAAGCATAAAGCTGAACTTGAGAGAGAACTGCTAATAACAAGAGATATAGAACAGATTGTTGTATTCTGTGACGATACTGAAGTTATATATTGGGAAGATTCTGCATTCACGACTTCTTGTGGGGAACGACTGACCAATTTGTTTGTAGGCCAATAAATGTGCTGCATAGCCATAGATGGCTTATTGCCAATTCTGAGTAGAATGGTGGACCATTTGTTTTCAATGCATTTATGTGTTTATGTAATCATATGGAGGAATGGGGAAATGTTGTTGTATTATGAACAAGCACTATTAACAGCACATCCAACACACTGACATATTGTTTCGTGTCGTTATTTTCTGGATATTTTCTTTGTCTTTTAAGCTTCTGTAGGTTGAGTTAGACTATAGAGTATACCTTTCTGAGCATTTTGGGTAAAGGATTACGTTCTGAAAGATGGCGTGCAGGTAACAGAAACACTGCATACCTTGCTTCTTCCCAGGAATTTCAAGTTAGTACGTTTACTCCGGCAACAAGTTATGGCAAAATCTTTTCTTTCTGCTGCAGGGACCCTCATTCAATCCTTGAAAGATGCAAATCTGTCTTGAAGAGATTAAATCTTTCTGCAAGCCACTTACATGTTGGGGGTTTGGACTATGTAAGCTTCTTTTAGTTTTCTCTCTAGTCTAGCTATATCGTGTTTCATTTTAGATTTATAATCCGTGTTCATTTTCTCTGTCTATCTACCCTGTGGGGTTTTATTCATCTAAAAATTTGAAGCAGAAGAGTGCCAAAATTTGGCTTATGTGATGCTATTTATCTGCTCTCTCACGACGAGTATTGAACAAAAGTTGGAATTGGATGAAGTAAATTAAGACGGTGATTTGTGAGTCGGATATCTTTTGACTTAACCCTTGAAGCTGCTCCCTCCCAGGAGAGGAAAGTTTCTCTTAGTAATTGACAAAATGAAGCCTCAATAACTGACTTCTGTTGTCCTTAATATGGATTTGGATGTTGGGTTATCTGCCACTGCAAGGAATTTAGTAGAATGTAGGATATGCCACGATGAAGACCAAGAGTCAAACTTGGATAGTCCTTGTGCTTGTCGTGGTAGCTTGAAGGTCAGTTTTCTTTACGAGATTAACGATTTCGTTTACTGAACTGATAATTGTCATTGTGCCTCCTGTTCTAAATCATGGTATAAAAATTTGATGTTCTGGATAGATACTAGAACATATAGCTCTAATGTTTAGGAGCTGTTTGGTTTGTCTGTTTTTTATTTTCAGTTTTCAGTTTTCAGTTTTCAGTTTTTAGTTTTTAGTTTTTAGTTTTCAGTGAAAACAGAAAACGTGTTTGGTTTATGATTTATAATTTGTCGGGTCTTGAGTTTTTTTTCCATGTTTTTGGTATTTTGAGAATTTCTGCCGAAAACACAGAAATAACTTTTTGTCGTTTCTGCATTTTGAAGATTTTGAACTAAAAACTGTTTTCTGTTTTTAGAAAACAGAAAACAGAAAATTTCTGCAAAATAGAAAACACAGAAAATAGAAAACGGGCCAAAGCAAACGCAACCTTAGTTTTCCACCTTTTCTAATTGATCTTTACGCAGTTGATTATGAAAGGGAAACCTCATATGCCTTGTTTTATAATCTGTTATTGATTCCGACCTCCTTAGTCCTTAGTTGTTCCGTTCTTGCAGTATGCCCACCGCAAATGCGTCCAAATGTGGTGCGTTAACAAGGGAGACGTTGTTTGTGAGATCTGCCTCCAGGTTCTTCCTGTTTCCTCATTGCAGTAATCTTCTCATGGGAAGACTAGACTAGACTAGACTAGACTACTTTTCTTTTCTTTCACATCTCATTGAATTTGATGCCTTCTTTTTGTTTCTCTTGTTTTTTTCCTTGTATTTTTCCTTCTTCTAAATGAGATCCAGCAATATAAGCCGGGATCATATAGTTGCCCACCTCCTCCATGGGATTTTAGCTCTGTTTCGGTGTACTCAAGGTAGCTATTGCCTCCAGGCAGATTTGTTTTAACTGTTTTTCAGAACAACAGAACTTGCACTTCTTTTCTTTTTTTTCTTGGTAACCCAACTGAGCGGGCTAATATAGGCCGTATGGCAAACCCTACAATCACAGGAATTGGGTAAGCCAAAACTTGTATAGTAGCACACATGCTCTACGCAAGCTTGCTGATGTTGAGTGTCTCGTAAAATCAGTTGAGATACTACGTAACAGAATTGGTTCTTGCACACTCCTTTATTGGTGACAACAAATTTGACATCCTTAGGGTGTGTCATTGTAGGGGATCACATGGGGAAGTTTCAGGGGCACACCCATACAATTATCTTGGACCAATAGTGGCTGCTGAGACTGAGAGCAGCAGTTTCATGGAACCAACAGGTTTACTTGAGTATCCAGCTCCCAGTTCAAGGAGCGTAATATGCTGCCGGATAGTTACCATGCTAGTAATCTCTCCCATCCTCCCTCCCGAGTCCCGAGTTTCTTCACACACGTACATACATACATACATACATACATACAATCACATGCACGCACTTTTCTGAGGGTTGTTTTCACTGGCTGTGGCTGCATATATGGTGTACCAGCAGTTTCTGTGCCTTTTGATTTTTAGGCATACTCTGCCTTTCGTCGTTGCTGGGGATGGAGAATACTCTGTTATACTGTGTACTGTGAGTATGATTGACTGACTTCTTCAACGTAAACTTTGTTTCTGTAATGTTAATATTCAAATAATCATATGAGCAAATTTGCAGGTGTTGATCACAAGCGTTTTGGGGATTCTCTGTTCGATCTTTGCCATAGTCAGAGCATGTACTGCTGCTATTCATCCTACAAACGAGCTGCGTCGTCATCTGCAATCTCAGCTTCGTTTTATTCATATCCAGTGATCATCATCAAGATTTGTAATCTATGTAATTGCATGTGACCAGTTCAAACAATAGTCTATTAATTAATCAATGTAGTTCCTCCCCTCGGGATAGCTGTTTTGCCTCGTGAGTGAAAGCAATAACACGAATATCTTCGATGAGTCTTTATATATATATATAATTTATGGATCATTGATAATTAATCTCATCATCATCATGATCAGGTCGGTCACGCAATATTTGCATGCTATATGCATATAATATCCAATAAATATATTGGTATTAATACTATTAATAATTCGGTTATAGTTTTTAGTTTAAAATCTTTAAAATATAAATAGTTTTTTTAAACAGTTTTGTGTTTTCTGTATTTTGAGCAGAAATTCTCAACACCCAAAACGCGAAAAACATTCAAAACCTGATAAATTATATATTATAAATTATAAAGTAAACTTGTTTTCTGTTTTTTATTTTCTGTTTTTAATAAAAATTAAAAACTAAAAACTTAAATTAAAAAACAGACAAACCAAGCGGTTCATAAAATTTTCTTTTGAAAAGATGCATGAAACGTATAAGATCTAGAAAAAAAATCATTGGACTTTTTCGCTATTTTAATTGACATCCAATATCCTAAGAAATTAAAATGATTTCAAATTTAATCAATTTAGTAAATAGGATTTGGTATATTCTTGATATTGATGTTGAAATGGAAGCATACACAATAAGAGCAAGTGTTTTTTCTTTTTTTTTTGTTAGTTAGTGTTTGTTATATGAAATAAGTATAAAAAGTGGGATTCATTTTTATTTATTAAGAGTTTATTAGTGTTTGTTAAAATGTGTGTGTGTTAAAATTTTTTAGTGGCCCAATAATGTTAATTAGAATTTGTTAAAGTATTAGTTATATATCAAAGACCCTGGTGACCTTGTGCAAATTGTTCAACGGAAGGTGTATGAGATGTCATACCGCATATATCCTACCCTCAATCCCCCTCGGTTTAGTGATATCACGCATCGTCGGACGTACTATATTTAATATTTATAAACACGGATTACCAACTAGAAGTTAACGGTGAGTCGAGGTTGATCCATGGAACGATGTAAATCTTTACGCAGATTGAATTAATTAATGTTCCTAGAAAGGGATATATCGAATCAGAAGTTCGATTGGTGTAAAACAATAAATAAAAACGTAATAAAATAAAGATAGATGTCACTGGTTAAGCGACGACTCCGCCTAGGTAGTAGCGACAACAAGCGTGCAGGTTTGGGGCTATCACGGCCGTGGTTGACCACCACGGTCGTGACTCCAGACGAAGGTCACGGTCGTGACTGAGAGTCACGGCCGTGTCCTGGTGAATTCTCCTCGGGGCTGCGCAGATTTGAAGCCAAGTCGCGCACGAATTCAAGGGATTTATTATTTAGCGCTAATTCCAGTTTTTAAGCAGATTTCTTAAGGGATTGACCGCAGGTTCGTTATTCGGTTCGATTAGCGTCTAGGTGGCTTACGTAGACATGATCTCAAGCGTTGCAGGGCATCATGCATATCGGAGTTTCACGAAGACTACCAACCTAGTTTATTGTCACACATCACAAAAATAATTGAAACCAACGAAATATGAATCGGTTTACACAGGCTTTAATTCAGCTTGGGCCGCGCGCAGCGGCCTGTTTGGTGTTCAGGATGCGTTTTCGAGCCTTCGGGCTCGCATGGCGGTGTGATTCTCGTCCGAACTCGGTCCAATTCAGCCCCGATTTATGTCCAACCTGTAAAATCATCAAATTGATGCAAAAATGACGTAAAATATGAATTAGAACCTATGTGAATAAGACCTAAACATACACAATTTGGCATCAAATGAGAAAATAATGAGCGCACTTTTATGCACTCATCAGAAAGCGGTCATGACATCCATTTGTCAAATCTCATAATCAAGATGAGCCGCAATAGACAAGAGAATCCTGTTGGATTTAAGCATGGCTACCGGTGAAAAAGTCTCCTCATAATCGATTCCCTCTTTCTGAGTGAACCCTTTTGCAACAAGCCTAGCTTTATAGGTTTCAACCTTACCATCCATTCCTCTCTTCTTCTCGTAGATCCACTTGCATCCAATAGGTTTTACCCCCTCGGGCAAGTCTATAAGGTCTCAGACCTGATTGGAGTACATAGACTCCATCTTCGAATCCAGAGCCTTTAGCCATAACTTAGATCTTTATCATGGATGGCCTCCTTGTATGTAATCGGGTCGGTGTCATGATCCTCAGGGTCTGTCTCGAAAGACTCCCCAACATAAACAAGCCGATCAGGCTTTCTAGAAACCTTCCCATTACGACGAGGCTCCGGTGGTGTCACATCTCGAGTCTCGACCTAGGGTGACTCATCTTGACTCATATCCTGATGTGACTCATCATCTTGTACTAATGAATTTGGCGCATTCATGCCTTGTCCAACGCCTCTCAGCTCTTCCAAGATCACATTGCTTTTATATTTGTGATCTAGGACATAGTCATGTTCAAGAAACCGGGCATTGGTGATAACAATGACCTTCTTGTCCTCTAAAATATAAAATAATCCTCCTTCCATTCCCTTAGGATAACCCATAAATAGACACACACTCGTCCTAGAATCCAACTTATTTACCTTTCAGCACATGTGTTGGACTACCCCAAACCCGAAGATGCTCGAGACTAGGCTTACGCCCGCTCCATCTCTCCTTTGGAGTATTAGGTGCAGACTTAGAAGGAACTAGGTTAAGTATATAAGCCGTTGTCTCTACTGCATGACCCCAAAACGAAGTGGGTAAATCAGCGAAACTCATCATCGATCTTACCATCTTAATAAGAATCCTATTCCTCCTGTTATACCGGAAAAATACAGATCACGTGCGTAGCAGATTCCAACACGCGTGGAGACACGTGGACCCGGTTGCTGCCACGTGGGTGCATGACGTAGACCGAGTTAAGGATAAGAGACGTATCGGTCAAGGAGGTGGCGTACGAGCTTGAATCGCGTATACGTAGAAGGTTGAGTTTTCGTCGAGGAGGGTCACCGTCGGCCGACCGGCCAAGGACCTCAAGACCGGTCGATGACCGGCCAGGGGCCCCCATGACCGATCAGCCTCGATCGGACAGCTTCTCCGGCTGTATTCCGAGTCCTACGATGTTCATGCATGCCCATGCATCGACAAGTTTGGAGGGCTCCTCGTCTACGCGCTTGGCTGGTCATGCTCTTTAATCGATCATGCTCTTCTTCCATGCATGGTGACCGGCAAGCCCACATGAGCATCCACCATGACCGGTCACATGGTGACCGGCGAGAGCTCCATGGCCGAATCTAGCAACTGATCGAGTTCCATGAACGACGGTGCACGTCGTCTCCTTCCTTCCCTCCATGAGCGGCGTACTGGAAAGCTCTAGACCTTTATCCATGGCCGGTCATGAGACCGGCCAGCTGCTCATCGACATCCAGGGCCGGCCATGAGACCGGCCAGCTACTCGTCACCTCCCACGACAGGTCATAAGACCATCCAGCCTACTGGCTACGCTCCGGAGGTCATCCGCAACACCAACTAGCTCCTCCATCCCCCTTGAGGTCGGTTAGGTGGCATGGGTCAGCTCCATGGTTGGCTAGGGGTTGGATGGAAGTACCTAGCATGGCCCGACTTGGCCATTGAAGACCGGGCAACATGCCCATGGCCGGTCACTTGGACCGGCCAGCCGCCTTAGGTGCTCGACGCTGCTCCGAGCCTAGTTCGCGTGATCGGGCTATCCTCGTGGGAGTCCCATACGTGTCGCCCACTCCAATTCTGATGACGTTTATTCCAAGGTGTCCATGAGGTCGTCAGGATTCTCACGGGTATGAGTTCTTCTTGACGGGAAGCTGTTGTGCGAAATTGGGCCGAGCTGTCACTCGGCCCAAGTACAGGTGAACGGGCCAAGCCCATTGGCAAATTCCAGCATATACCCCTGGTTCTAGAATATTCCTGAAGGATATGCGGGGGCGGAACGGACTTTTCACAGATAACCATCCTTACCCCTATAAATAGGGCCCTTGGCTCTGTTTTTCAGGTACAATCTCTGATCTCTGAAAACTCTCTTACTCTGGCATACTAATTCCATTACTTGGAAAAGTACTGACTTGAGCGTCGGAGGGGTCTTCCAGAGGTTCTACCTTGGGGCCCTCTAACGTAGAGTTGCTACGTGTGCAGCAGGCGTACAGGTGTCTAACACCTGGCAGTTGGCGATCTTCCACGTCAGCAGCTACAAGAAGAAGCGTTAACATTTTGTCGCCGTCTGTGGGAACCTCCGAACCAGAAGCCATGTCTTCCTACACACTTCGTGATACAATTGCCCGGGGCAAGAGAGTTACCGCCACAAATCCGCTACCACCTCTCCAGATTCGAGAGGTCGCTTCCAACACGGGGTTGCCCCCGTTATAGATCAGAGACTCTGTGGTACCAGGTACCACTGCAGCTACAACTGGCACTGCAACTAAGCAACAAGTCGCAGGACACGGCGTTCGGCCAACTCCTCCACTGCGGGAGACTGAGTCTTGCGAGGTCCAACAGGATGATGGGGTTCCTCTCGGCACAGAGAACCCCCCTCTAGTGGGTGAAGAGGCACCCCCTTCTCGTGAAGAGTTCCGCCAGCTCACCAACATGTTCCTAGATGGCTTCACTCAGCTCTCTGAGGCTAATCGACAACAGTGGGCATCGCTGGCAGCACAAACAAGACAGTTCGTCCCGCCGGGATATCCTACTCCAGCTCAGGACCACCTTCAGCGACGTTACCGCCTATTCCGGTAGGGCATCATGTCACTGTTACCGGAACCTCCGCGGAACCCTTCCGTGGAATGGCTTCAATTGATCAGACTAACGCCTTCACTGGGTAAGCATGACTGGATTTTCTGAACTCTCAGCACCCGCAGGTCCCCTTTGTTCCGCTGGAAACTCAGCCATTGCCGGCAGAGTGGAGGGCTGGTGGGCGCCGATCTAGTCCGCGCAGAAGCTCTGGGAGGACGGGTAGTCGTCGAACTAGCCCCCGTAGAAGCCTAGGGAGGATCGGCAGTTACCACGCTAGTCCCCGCAGAAGCCCTCGAGGGACAACACACTAGGACAGGAGGACCGCAGATCATACCCGCGCAAGGGTGTCGCCTCCTCACCTGGTGGACAGTGATTCAACAGATGATTCTTATCCACACGAGGACAACCACGATACTATCGCTGATACTGATGATAGGGACGTGCAACATCCCAGGGAACAGGATCGATCACACTCTCGCGTCTCGGCCAGGAGGGACCATAGACAAGAGTTGCACGGAAGGCGGGAATGGGCGACTCGCCCCTTTACTCAAGCAGTGATGAATGACCATTATCCAAATAGGATCAGGCTCTCATCCTTGGATAACTATGAGGGAACCGGGGATCCTGAAGACCACCTGAATCATTACGAGACTCGCATGACTCTCCAAAATTTCTCTGACGGAGTAATGTGCCGAGAATTCCCGGGAACCTTCAAAGGAGCTGCTAGGAGGTGGTTTCACCGTCTCCCCTCAAACTCCATCTCTAGCTTTGAGGAGTTCGCGGAAAAGTTTGTGGCACAGTTTGCTAGCTCGACAGTCTTGACCAAGTCTGCTCCCAATCTGTTTGAGGTGAAGCAGCGGGCCAACGAGTCTCTCGGAGATTTTATGTGTCGCTTTAGCAAGGCTTATGTGGAGATTCCGGATTTGGGAAAGGATGTTGCCACAGCGGCAATAATGACTGGCCTACGCCCGAGACCTCTCCGTGATGGCCTCTCTATGAGGATGCCGAAGACTTTTGATCGGCTCTTGAGCAGGGCTCCGTGCTACATGGCGCTAGAAGACTTTAATAGCAACCTAAAGCAGGACAACAACCAGGGCCGTGGAAACAATAGAGATGGCCGCTACAAAGACAAGGTCAGAAGGGACAACCCTTAAGGTCCCAGGCTTAGTAGAGAAGATGATCAGGGGAGACGGGGAGACAACAGACCCCATTTCAAGAATTATACTCCCCACCATCTCGTACAAGCAGGTGTTACTGGCAAATAGGAATGGATCCCGTCAACTGACAGCCCCGGAGAAAATGATGACTCCTTCCAACAAGAGGTCTAAGGATAAGTGGTGCCTCTTCCATGATGACTACGGGCACACCACTCAAGATTGCATTGCTCTGAAGAACCAGATAGAAGAGCTGATATGCAGGGGGCAATGAAAAAGTATGTCCGTTCTCACAAAGATGATTGTAAGACGGGTGGTTACCGGAAGAGGGACCGAAGCCATAGCCGCAGTCCTAGTCCCGACAATCGTAAGAACAAGGCCCTAACTAGAGGCACCCATGTCATTGCTATGATAGCAGGGGGGGTCATCTTGTGGAGGAGATAGCACCAACTAGAGGAAGCGGTATGCTTGCAGCAAGGGGGTCAACTCAGTCTTGCAGAAGCGGACCAGGAAACAGTCCGAGGGAGGCAGCAAAGAAGATGATCTGTTGGCTTTTACCAAAGCAGATGAGGACACTGTCTCCTACCCTCATCAGGATGCCGTGGTCATATCGGCAGTTATCAAGAATGTGGAAATCCGCAGATGTTATGTACTGGGACACATACAAGTGCCTCCAAGATGCCACCGGATTTGAAGATGATGATCTGAAGCTTGTAAAGACCTCGCTGGTAGGGTTCTCAGGGGACTCTGTGAAAGCGAAGGGAGAAGTCACTCTGCCTACCACCTTTGGAGATGATGATGTCCAACCAACCCTGAATGTAACTTGGGTCGTAGTTGATGTTCCCTCGGCCTACAACGCCATCTTTGTCCAACCGACCCAGGTTAGGCTCAAGGCAGTGACCTCTCCTTACCATCTGATGATGAAGTTCATGGTAGGTGACAAGATTGGAAGATCTTATGGAAGCCAGTCAA
>JAOWBR010154448.1:0-22301 GCA_028571145.1 Dionaea muscipula
TACCTAAAGAAATGGGCGCCAACTATTCGATCACGGGATTGTGTTTTCTCCCCAATAACATTCAAATCAATTGTGGATGTATTACTAGCAAGTATGCAGCGTGGTGGACAATGTTTCTCTAAATCAGCAAAAATTTGTTGCTTCAGGGAGACATTCTCAATAACAGCCTGCATCAAAAGTGAGGATAGAGGACAATAACCAATTCACTAACGAGTTCAAAACAACTTAATAAACAGACGAAGGAGAAATAGTTGACCGGTGGGAATTGTCACATATAGGGTTGTCCTTAAAAGCAATGTTGCTTTTCCTTTGTTTTGTTTGGTTTTTCCAGAAAAAAGAGGAGGGGTTAGAGGAATCGATTTTACAGTACCTCAATGACCAAGTCCATGTCTCCAAAGCTCTCATAATCAAGAACACCTTTAAGGAGAGAGAGAGCTCTCTCAAATTTTTCTTGAGTCATCTTGCCTTTCTTAACACGGCTTTGCAAATTGGCTGCGTGAAGGTTATACAAGTCAACTCAAGATATACAAGAATGTGTTATCATAGAGGTACCCCGACATTAAATCTAGAAAAAGGTCATTCACTGACCTTTCACCCTGCCGATACCGGCCTGTAAAAAATTCTCATTCACTTCTTTCAAAATCACAGTATAATTACTAAGAATCAATGCCGTCGCTATTCCCGATCCCATCAACCCGCCACCAAGAACAGCAACCTTTTTAACCTGTCTTGGCTTAAGACCTAGGTCAGTAACCCCAGGAACCTGTTGCGGTAGAGAAAGAAAGCAGTTAGAGGAAGGAAGAAAGTCTGATGGCTTAGAAAACTCTGCAATTTGGAGTATGGGCATAATAAAGACAGCACAGAAGAACCGTTGACCGAGTAACATAAATGACTCATTCGCACAAATTATAGCTCTATAAATAAACAAGACCAAGGTTCTGATTCCAGTATAAACTTTCTAACTAGCTTCCTAATTGCCAATTGCATCAATAACACATGGTGTGTCGAGCACCAATATGCGTTAGGCAGCAAAGCCATTTCACTGAAGTAATCTCCATTTTCTAGTAAACTGTAGATATTACATGTGCAGCTCATGATCACTTGTTCACTTGTGGATTGTAGAAACAAGTCAAATCTCTAGAAAGTAGCAAATGTTAAAATAAGAATGGATGACACATGCATGGACTCCCTTAAAGTGCTTATCATAAATCAACCTTCTAGATTCACTGGCATCCAAATACTTTCACTATTTGAAAAAGGCGTGGAATGGAAATAACTAGTAAGTCATTTACAACAGAAAAGAAAGCATAAGCCTGATCAATGCTGTCAATTTGGATGAGACATCAAGCATCATGCTTGGAGCTAAAACACAGTGAAAACTGTATTAATGAGACAAAAGGATTTGTAATCATTTTCACAACCTTTGAGGTTCCACGTTGAGCAAAGAAAATGTGCACCAAACTCTTGCAAGTATCAGATCGTAACACTTCTTCAAAAGCATCAGCCTCCTGTAAGTTCAGAAATGCCATCATATTTAGAGTTGAGTATTGAATTACGCAGTCGAAGGGGTCAAGAAGAGAGCACAAGAAGAGAGCACCTTCCAAAGTCCAGCACGGGGGCCGGAAACTATTCCCTCTTCAATAGCCTCAATACAAATCAATGGGTGCTTGAGATTGGGTGCTGCCTTATGGGCCTGAACTCTGGCAAACTTGAGAATTTCCCTTGCCTCTCCAAGAGGTTCTAATTTGTCTGTGCGATACAGACTGGCCACCCAAGGTTTTCTACGCTCCACGATATCCAAGGCCCACCGCCGGGCAGAGTCAAGAAGCTCATTTGCTGGGACAACTGCATCAACAAGGCCCAAGCTTTGGGCTTCCACTGCTTTGACTGGCTTGGACATCTGGATTCAGCAAAGACTAGTTGTTAGATAAAATGTGTACAAGAGAATATAGTGTTGTGATATTCTCAAAGCCATCCGGTACCAGCATCATCTCAAGGGCCTTTGAGAGTCCAACAAGCCGAGGAAGGCGCTGGGTTCCTGAAAGAGCCGAAAGCATTGTACTCAGCACATATGGAAAGAAAAGATCCAGAGTACATGAAGAAGAGCATCCATTTGTACCCTAAAATCACCTACTCCACAGCTAGAAATCTCACACATTAAAATGCAAGCAACTACAATTAATGGACAAATACAAGAAATCTAGATGCAATCGAGAAGCCTCCAAGCAAATGTGTATATTTTGATAATGCACCACTAATCATTGCCCGCCGAAAATAGGCCTCCTTATGGAAAAACTCAACCAAAGAAAAAAGCAATGGTTGTCGGAGAAATGAAGAGTATTGCAATTCTCTTATTAATGTCTCCACTATGTCTTTATCAATGTACCGCTGCAAGTGTAAATAAAATAGCATTCATTTTCCTTCCAGCAGCATACAATTCCCCTTTTGCTTCTTTCTTTGAGAGGAATCCCAACAGATAAACAGCAGAGTGCCAAGTGACCAGGACCAGACAGAATCTACTATATTACACAACTTTCTTATAAACATCACATTATAAACCTATAAACATCACATCACAAACCTATAAATCTATAAACATAATACAACTCATTTAAATTTTATATTTATCCCTCTAACAACTTAACCTTATATATTAATATTAATTATATATTAATATTAATTATAAATGCTTTTTTAAAAATTAAATTTTTAATAATTGTTGTGAGTTAGTAAGTTAGTATTGAGTATTGGGCTTGGGCCTAGACTTGTTCTATGCTATACATTATGTTGTAGTGGGCTTATTATATTTTTTGTAATGTATAAATATCAAGCAAAGCCTTACTTTAGAGGCTAAGCATCCCCATAATATTATTCTACATGGAATCAGAGCCTACTACATGAAACCCTAGCCAAAATCCCAAATCTGCCGTCAACACCCAACCCTAAGCCACCACTACCCTTGCCTGAAACACCCACTGCCACCGCCCTACTGACCAAGCCACCATCGCCAATCTTCAACCCAGAGGCCGGCGACCTCCCGTCCCCGGCGGCCGTCGTATGTGGCGGTTCCATCTTCCCCACACGTCTAGGGTTTTAGGGGTGATGCAAATCGCGATTTTCCTTATGATTTTCACTGATTGGATGGTGTAGGGTGACCGTCCACCTCCTGTCGCCTCTCGTCTCACAAGCCACAGTCACGTCGGAGCCACCATGCGCCACCACGTACCTCCTCTTCCCTCTGCGGGTGGGCATCACGCGCCGCCACGCGCCGCTGTCCGGCGACCTCCAAAGGCAGCATGCTCCATTTCTTCTCCCGGTCACTTTCTCCTCTTGTGGTCCCTCATGATTCTCGCTCGCTCTATATGATTCAGGCTTAAGTTGTCCTTGTGTGCTCCTTCACTCTATGAGGTTGTCTTGCTCCTGCTTCAAGCTTCTGCCTGCTCCATTTCTTCTCTGTCCTCAAGCTTGAATAACTCATATCTTGCTGATTGTATATGATTATCTGCTACTTGCTCTTGGACATTGCTATGAGTTTTTCGGCTGCTTATCACTTGCTCCACTCTATGAACTTGTCTGCTACCATATGACTGCTTCTTGCTCTTGGGTGACCCTCTCTGTGCTGCTGCTTAGGGGGTGTTTTATCCTCCCTTGCTTATTTGAGTTATGGCAACTGAGACAAAGGAGGCTTCGTCTTCTTCTTCTGTGAATGTGTTTCCATTAGAGACCTCATTTGAGTTTATTCTGGCTACCACTAAGCTCACTGATGTTTGGTTAAATGGGGCTAATTATTTTCAGTAGCGTCGGCGTGTTGAGATTAGTATCATAGGCATGGAGTTAGAAGATCATTTGACTAAGGAGGGACCTAGTGATGAGAACAGTGTTGTCAGAGACGCGAGGCATAGTGAGACGCCAAAGGTCTCTGGAGCCTAGGCTCAAGATGCAGGTGCGTGCTTCACGTAGGTGAGGTGTACATTTTCTTAAATATTTATATATCCATGTAAAATATAATTGCAGCATATGAACAACTATATTGAAAGATAAAACCATGTAGTCACATGCATAAATAATATTTCAAATCCAACATAGTAGTAAACTAAAAATAGACATCACCTACATCAAAGACAAAATAGTAAATAAGTTTACCAAAACATAAACGAAATAGTAAATAAGTTAACAAAGCAGTCAAACATAAAATATTAACATCACAATATCTAAATGCCTAAAAAAACAATAGATATGGACATCCTCATTCATCAAGATCAACATCATCATCTTCTACTTCACCAAACCGATAGCCCTCAACATCTACTTCTTTCTCAGATGAAGATTCAACAGCTTGCTTGCTCATGCCTTTCAAGGGTCACTTTCTTGGTGTGTATGATGGAGCTTCTCTCTTTGTATGGCATTACAATAAGTCGATAACCACCAACTATGTGTTGCTTTGCTCGAAATATCCCTTCTTTTGTAACTTTTTTGCAATAATTGCAAGTAAAGTTATTTCTGTTACTGTTATTTGAGTCCTGTTGAGCATATTTCCAAGTCGGGTCTTTCCTTGTCAAGCTTGAAGAACTCATCTCCATATAGCATAGGGATCGTGGAGTCTAGGAGTAAGGCGCAAGACGCAGACGCGCTCCTGATCGAAGCTAGGCACAAAAAACCCCCCGAAAATTCTAATAATAAATATGAACATTGAACAATAATTAAAAATAAAAAAAAAATATGTTTTTAATTGTCTAATGAAGTTAAAAATAAATAATACAATAATAATATAACGTAGTACAAATATAATCTAAGTAAATAATAAAACTAAAAAGTGATTTGTAAAATCTAAAACAATTAAAGCCTTCAACCATCACTCGTCAGGAAATGAAAAAAAGATTATCAACACTAAATTCAACATCTTCTATTACTCCTTGTACGGTAAGAAGGTTCCAATGCTTCACTTGCTCTAGCAATAGTTCCCCAATTCAAAGAATCATCTTCAAACTCCAAATCATTCTCATCGTCATCGTTATCGTCATCAAATCTATTTAGTAATTAACCACTCATTGGATTCTTCAATATTGTCTAAAAGAATCGGATCCATAATATCTCTCTGATTGTGTCGACGCCTTAATACTCTATTATATTTCGCGTACACTAAATTGTGATGTTCTTGAGCCAGCCAACCTATTTCTTCTTTTTTTGTGAAAGTGCAATAAGAAACAAATACAAAGTAAATATTTCATATTTCTAAAAAATCTTTTCTTTTAATAAATTAAAACGCTTACATGTTCAAAAACACTCCAATTTTTCTCACAACCCGTAGCACTACAAGTTAGGAAACGAAGCACTGGTTCTTTGAGCTCCTCGACCTTCCCCTCTACCTCCAGGTCTAGAACTTGATGTCTAAAGGTACATGTAAAGTTAGAGATTGGCTGGGGCGACAGCTTCGACCTTCTCTTCTTCTCTCTTACCTACCCCTCAAATAAATTGTCTCTTCATTTTTTTTGATAACAAAATTGTTTACTTCAACCTAAAATTAAGTAAAAAAAAAAAAAAAGTTAAAACCATTGCACCTAGGTGCGCCCAGAGCCTGATCCCTAGGCGCGCGCCCGGGACGCATAGGTGCACGCCTGATCGAACGCGCCTTGCCTGGGGTTATGTGAGGCGCTCCGGGGCACCTTCCGCCCGAGGCGTGCCCGAGGCGCGCCTTTTAAAACATGCCGATAAGGACAACATGAACAGACTTTATGATGTGTCGCAGTCCTTCTTCCGCCCTCAGTTTGGCGAGTCTTCCCTTAACGAGTACTTTGCCTCCTTAAAGAGAACTTATGAGAAGTTCAATGTCTTGATATCAATCACTGCCAAGATTATTGACATGCAGCAGCAGCGTGAGCAACTTGCCATCATGTCCTTTTTGAACGGTCTATCGCTCTCTTATGATTCCATTTGTTCTCAGATCTTGGCTAGTCGCGAGACCTCATTGGCCGAACCTTCTCTAGAGCCAACCACGCTATTCGGGCTTCCTCTGTTGGTGGTGATTGTGCAACACTTGTTAGTTCTGGTGGCTCCCGTGGCCAAGGCCGTGGTCGAGAGGGAGATCGCCCATTTTGCACCCATTGTCAGCGTCTGGGTCATATCATTGAGATATGTTATCAGCTACATGGTGCCCTTCCACTATTATTGCCTCTGCACCTGATAGCAGACCTCTGTGCTCCTATTGCAAGACTCCTAGTCATACTCGAGACAGATGTTTCAAATTGCATGGTCAACCATCTGCTCCTTGGTCGGCTAATGTGACTTCCTCTGGGACGAATCCTACACCCACTGATAATTCTCTCCCCGTTTCTACTCAGACACGGTCTTCTTTGGCTCCTTCTGTGCACTCTGCCAATTCTACTACTTATCTCTCTACATCTCCTCGCCAGTGGATTATTGATACTGGGACCTCTGACCATATGACTGGATCAGTAGGCATGATGCATGATTATTCACCTAAATTCTCCTATCCGGATGTTCACATTGCGAATGGCACTTATATCCGTGTTAAAGGGATAGGGACAGTACCTCTCACTCCCACTCTCACATTACAGATTATTCTCTACATTTCAGCTTTATCTGTTAATTTATTATCTGTTAGTGTCTTGATTCGGACTCACCGATGCCACGCTATCTTTTCTGATGATTCTTATATTTTTTAGGATCTTTTGACGAGGAAGACTATTGGTAGAGGTCGACGCTTATCAGGAAACTCTACGTACTGGAGGCAGTCACCTCTCGTTGCTTTTCCCAGCATATCCACCACTGGCTTGGGCGTTCATTGTCGTCTTAGTCATCCGACGCTCTCGAACCTGAAGCATCTCTGTTCTGAGGTTCAACCATTATCCGACCTTTTTTGTAAGTCCTGTCAATTTTCGAAATACCATAAAGTCTCATATCAGTCTCGAGTCAATAAACGAGTGTGTGCTCCTTTTTCTTTGGTGCATTCTGACGTTTGGGGTCCTTGTCCGGTAGAGTCTAAGGCAGTTTTTTGCTACTTTGTGTCGTTTGTAGATGACTACTCAAGAATGACTTGGTTATTTTTAATGAAAAATCGTTCTGAGTTATTTTCTATCTTCACTACCTTTTATACTGAGATCCAGACAAACTTTTCCATATCTATACGTACATTCAGGAGTGATAATGTCTAGAAGTACTTCTCTTCCTTTACCACATTTATGACCACTCATGAGATTCTACATGAGTCCTCTTGCCCAGATACACAATGGTGTTACAGAGCGCAAAAATCGTCATCTCCTAAAAGTGACCCGCGCCCTTATGTTTACATGAGTGTGCCCAAAATATTTTGGAGTGAGGCAGTTTTAACTACTAGCTACTTAGTCAATCTCATGCCTTCTTCTGTTCTTCAAGGAGAGATACCCTTTTGTGTCCTATTCCCAGATAGCTCTTTACATCCCATTCACCCTCTTCCTTTACGTATCTTTGGGTGTACTTGTTATATTTGGGATATCCGACTTGACCTAGACGTGTTTTCCTGGACTACTCACGTGTTCAGAAGGGGCATCGATGTTGTTCTCCTGACTTGAGGCGGTTTTATGTGTCTGCTCATGTCGTCTTTGATGAGTTTACACCATTCTTTTCCTCTTCATTTGTGGCTTCATCCTCCCTTCCTCGTCCATCTCAGTTCGTGTGTGTAGATGATGGTCTATGAGCTTCTCCTACGTTTGTATGTGCCATCTCCACCTCCTTCATCATCTCCTCCATTTCAGTGTCCGTCCTCTCCACCTCCACTTCCTATCCGTCATATGTACACTCGTCGTCCGAGTCGGGTCATATCCGTTAGTACAGACTTACCTCCAATTAGGTTAGATTATTCTCCTGTAGTTGTTCCTGAGCCAACCCCTACCAATCCCTCATCCCCGTCATTGGATTCCTCATCCCCTGTTTCTTCCTCGGACCTAAATGTTCCCATCGCCCTACGGAAGGGTCAGCGGAGGTGTACTACCTATCCCCTCTCTACTCATATATCATATGCAGGGGTTTCTTCTTCTTTGTAGGCTTTTATCTCTGCCTTGAACTCTGTCACTGTTCCTCACTCCGTGTCTGAGGCTCTCTCCTCCCGGGAGTGGAAGCAGGTTATGTCTGAGGAGATGACCGCTCTTGAGGCTAATCAGACCTGGGATCTTGTTTCTCTACCTCCTGCCGAGAAGAAATCAATTGATTGCAAGTGGGTCTTTGTGGTGAAGATGAATCCTGATGGGTCTGTTGCTCATCTTAAGACCCGCTTAGTAGCCAAAGGCTATGCTCGGGTCTATGGCATTGATTATATTGAGACGTTTTCTCCTGTGGCCAAAATAGCCTCTGTTCATCTTCTCATTTCTTTGGTTGCATCCCATCATTAACCTTTACACCAGTTGGAAACGCTTTTCTTCATGGGGACCTCAATGAAGAGGTGTGTGTATGTGGAGCAACCTCCTGGGTTTGTTGCTCAGGGAGAGTATAGGTATGTATGTCGTCTGAAGAAGTCCCTATATGGGCTTTGGCAGTCACCTCGAGCTTGGTTTGGACGGTTCAATTCTGTGGTTCTGGAGTTTGGTCTACAATGGTCTGAGAAAGATCGTTTTGTCTTCTATCGGCATTCTAATGAAAGTTGCATCTTTCTAGTGGTGTATGTTGATGATATTGTCATTAGGTATAGCCTCCGTGAAGACATTCCTTTAGAGCCATTTTCAGAACAAAGACCTCGGGTCTTTAAGATATTTTTTGGGGTTTGAGGTATCTCGTTGTAAGCCTGAGATCTTCTTATCTCAACGCAAGTATGCTCTGGACTTGTAAGATACTGATATGCTTGATGTCAAGCCGAGTAACACTCTGATGCTTCCTGGGACGAGACTTTGCCTACAGAGGGTACTGCATTGGATGATCAGCATAGGTACAGACGCTTGGTACGTAAGCCAAACTATCTATCTATCACACATCCTGATATTGCTTTCTCAGTTAGGGTGGTTAGTCAGTTTATGTCAGATCCCCGAGTTCTTCATTGGAAAGGACATCCTAATCGAGGCCTACTTTATAGTGATCATAGTCACAGACGTATTGAGGGTTTCTCTGATGCAGATTAGACTGGCTCACCTTCTTATAGGAAGTCCACCAGTGGTCATTGTGTTTTTGTTGGTGGCAATCTAGTTTCGTGGAACAGCAAGAAGCAATCTGTTGTTGCTAGATCTAATGTCGAGTCTGAGTATCGTGCTCTAGCTCACTTGAATAGTAATGTCACCTATATTCGTCAGTTACTTGATGAGTTGGAGCTTCCTACTCCAAGACCTGCTCAGCTGTGGTATGACAGTCAATCTGTTATCCACATAGCTTTCAATCCGGTCTTCCATGAAAGAACGAAGCATATTGAGATTGACTGTCACTTTGTAAAAGAGAAGTTACAGTACGGTGATATTCTGTTAAGCCATGTAAAGACAGGGGGCAGCTTGGTGACATTTTCACTAAACCTCTTTCTGAAAATCGAGTTGAGTATATTTGTAACAAATTGGGCATGATTAATATCTATGCTCCAACTTGAGGGGGAGTGTTGTGAGTTAGTAAGTTAGTATTGAGTATTGGGCTTCGGCCTATACTTGTTCTAAGCTATACATTATGTTGTAGTGGGCTTATTATATTTTTTGTAATGTATAAATATCAAGCAAAGCCTTACTTTTGAGGCTAAGCATCCCCATAATATTATTCTATAATAATATTTTTAATAAAAATTATTGTCAAATTTTTTTTAATAAGACTAATATATTGATATAATTTTAATTTTTTTATTATCCATAGCATATCCATAATTATTATCCACTTTTTGGATTATATTATATAATTTTTATCGATATTAAACAAAAAATTATTAATGTATATTTTTAACTGATTCAAAAGAGTATAATGTTCATCATGTCGAAGACACAGACAATCTCTAGTATTATTACATGATGAAAACCCACGGCCCTTCAAGCAGGAATCTAATTCATGGTAAAGTTTATTTCTATCAAATATGTTGTCATAGTTGTTCTCTTGACTGCTAGTAAACTTGAAAATTTGTTCGAATGCAGTCCGGGCATATTTACGTCTAAAAAACAGTGAGTCAAAACACAAACACTTAGACTACGTTTGGTGTGATTTGTTTTCTGTTTTCTGTATTTTCTGTTTCGCAGAAAACAGAAAACGCGTCTGCTATGAATTTTCTGTATTCTGTTTTCTCAAAACAAAAAACTGTTTTTAGTTCAAAATTTTAAAAATGCAGAAAACAAAAAAAAAAAACTGTTTTCTATGTTTTCAATAGAAATCCTCAAAACACCCAAAACACGGAAAACGCTCAAGGTCTGATAAATTATAAATTATAAAGCAAATATGTTTTTTATTTTTTGTTTTCTATTTTTACTGAAAACTAAAAACTAAAAACTAAAAACAAAAAATAGACAAACTAAGTAGCCGCTTAACTACCTCAATGTAGAAAAAGCAGGTTACTTCTAGGGTGGAAGTTGTAAGCTCCTAGTAGCTAGGCACATCTAACAGGAGCAAAGAGAGAGGAAAAAGATAAGAGGATCATGAAGATCCTTGGAAGGAAGCAAAAGCTTCTTGAATCTGAGATTTGTTTGATAAGGTCTATGGGCCGACTTATTGCAAATGGACCTTCGTAAAAAACTACTTACTCATTAAAGCTTGGAAATGGTATTCTTCAATGGGTCATTTTTAGCTCTACTGGGCCTGCATGTGTTCCACCACTTCCCATACACTAATTAGGCCCAAATACATCTGTTCATATGGTTGGAAGAGTTGCAAAAGACTCTGGATCAAGTGCTCAACCAAATCGGCAAAAAACTGAGCAAATTGAGCGAATTTGATTCTTCAATCTGTCATACTCTCATTTTCTAACGTTGGACCTATTTTGACAGCTTCCACACTTCATTTAGGCCTAATTACACTTGTCCAAGGGATTAGTTTAGGTGCCAAAGTTTCCAGATCAGCTCCATTCCACAAACAGCCAGAAATAAGCTGAATTAAGCTAGTTTGGATTCTTGAAGAGATCAATTTCTGTTCCACAACTTAGACCAAACCAGCAGTTCTCACATTTCAATCAAGTCTAATTAGACATGGTCAAATCAGCAGGGAAGTACCAGAAGTTGTCTTGGGCAAAATATGGCCAGATCTTGGCCTGAAATGCCTAAATTAGGTCATTTCTGCTCTTTGACGCACAATCAGCCACCTGCAGCTATTCTACCCAAACCAATATGCTTACAACACCACCATACCTCAATTCACCTGTGACAACAGCTGCATAGATCCAAGGATGCCCAGATAACAAGTTAGCCTCCAAACAAGATGTTCAACCAAGCAAATACAAAGCCATGGAGCCAGGTACTATAAAAGAAACTATAGCATATCAACTCCAAATGACCTCAAAATTGATATGAAGCTTCACCAAGACATTCCTGAGGTGATGGTAGAGTCAGGCTCAAGTAACATGTAAAATAATCATTTTGCCCCTCAACATGATCTTGGTTATCCTTGCCTTTCTTGCCATTGCTTCCTGTCTCAACTACTTTCCACCATGCTAAGGATAGAGATATTACAAAAATCCATGCCTATCCAATCAGAGCATGAATATTAATTCTGACACAAAGCTCGACAGCAACTCAATTAGAAAGAATCAGTTGCCTATCCGGTATCACTCATTAATATTGTTGTGAGTTGTGTGTTTTGAGTTTGGTTTATTAGGGGTAGTTTAGGTATTTGACCCTTATAGTATTTATTATACTCTCTTGTCAATGAAGAAAGATATGAACTTCCCATTGTCCAAATCATCTAAAACTACATGGTATCAGAGCTCCAGGAGGGAATCCTAGCCACCACCTAAACCACCACCTAAAAAAACCCTAGCCACCACCTTTGCCAGCCACTTTCAGCCTTTTCCGATCACTACCCGGTGCAGCCACCACCGCCAGAGGACCACCCAGAGGCCGACGACCGTAGTGAAGTAGGTCTCGGTCACCGTCGACCACCGTAGATGGCGGCAGCCCACTTCTTCTCCTTCCCGCGACGGCGCATGGTGGTAAACACCACTTTCAGCCATGCTTTTCCATGGTTTGACATCATAAGATAATAGAGCATCTCCAGATCTACAATTTGTTTGAACCGTTCGCTGACCCGCCGCCGCATGCGCACTCACGCGCAACCCAAGTCATCGGCGTGTGACTCCCACGTACCACCTCCTGGCCCACGCGCCCCTGCTGCCGGCAACCCCCTTATGGCAGATTCTTCTTCTCCACCTGCTGGATGTTTTTTCCTCCAACAACGATCACCTTTGCCCTCTATTTTCGTGTGTTTTGCCTTGTCAAAGATCTACTTTCCTTATGTTTTGCTTGCACACAGCCGCCTCTGATTTCTTTGTCCATGCTCTTCATTTTTTACTGGATTACTCTGGGGCTCGTGTCGTTCGTTGCATCTCCTACCATTGGCCCTTCAATTTACCAGTTGATTGCTAGTTTGATTGATGATTCGGTCATGCTCGTGATTGGATTGCTCTATTCGTGGTGATTGGTTCTCGGGTGTGTCTCTCCTTGTGAGATGGATAGTTTTCGGCAGACTTCCTCATTGGCCACCAGTGTTCAGTCGGCTCAATCTACCGCATATTGGTCAGCTGGATTATTGATTTTGGGGCATTTGATCATATGACTGGTTCCCTATGTTTACTGTATGACAACTCTTCGACCTTATCCTTTCCTGACGTTTGTGTTACCGATGGTTCTTATGTATCGGTTCGAGGAGTGGGGGTAGTTTCCCTTACCCCTACCCTGACCATTTCTTCAATCCTCTATTTACCTGACCTTCCTTTGAATTTATTATCTGTCAGTGTATTGACTCGAACTCATCGTTATTGTGTTATTTTTTGTGATAGTTCGTGTGAGATTCAGGACCTTCTGACAGGGAAACTTCTTGGTAGAGGTTGTCGTACCTCCGACGGGCTTTATATATTGGACACTGATTCCTCCGATATGGCTTATTTTGGGGTTTCCTCCTCTATTATTGATCTTCACAATCGTCTTGGTCATCCGTCTCTTTCCAACCTCAAGAGATTGTGTCCTGAGACTCGGTCAGTGCCCCACTTATTCTGTGAGTTATGCCAGTTTGTCAAGCATCATCGAGCCACATATCTACCTCGAAGTGATACACGAGCGTCTGCTCCCTTTGAGTTGGTTCTTTCTGATATTTGGGGACCATGTCCATTTCAGTCTCGTTTCGACTTTCGCTATTTTGTGACCTTCGTGGATGATTATTCTCACATGACTTGGTTATATTTATTACGGTCTCGGGGTGAGTTGTTTTTTGTCTTCTCCGCCTTTTGCACTGAGATTCATACCCAGTTTTCTGTCCCCGTTCGTATGCTCCAGAGTGATAATACCCGTGAGTATTTCTCCTCTCAGTTTATGACTCAGTATGACATTATTCATCAGTCTTCGTGGCCTGATACCTCTCCTCAAAATGGGTTGCGGAGCGAAAGAATCGTCACTTTTTAGAGGTAACTCAGGCTCTCATGTTTCAGACGGGTGTGCCAAAGATGTTTTGGACCGAGGAAGTGTTGACTGTCGTATATTTGATCAATTGGATGTCCTCGTCCGTCCTTCAGGGAGAGGTATCTTTTAGTGTGTTATTTCTTAACCAGCCACTCCATCCTCTGCCCCTCCGTGTTTTTGGTCGTGTGTGTTTTATGTTCAGAATATCCGATCACATCTCACAAAGTTGGATCCCAAGTCCTTGAAGTGTATCTTTTTGGGATATTCTCGTATGCGGAAAGGGTGTCGATGCTACTCTCCTGAGTTGGGACGATTCTGTATTTCTGTTGATGTGGTCTTCGATGAGATTACTCCGGTCAGCTCTTCTTCACCCTCACTTAGGTCATCATCTGACTCCTCTTCTTCTATGGCTGACGACGATCTCGTCTATGAGTTGCGTCCGATTCTATCGTCGTCTCCCCCTGTTCTACCCTCTCCAACTGCCCCGCCACCCACCCCTCCTCTTCGGGTTTATACCCGTCGCCCTTATTAGGTCCTTGATCCGATGGCCCGCCTAGATGAGTGGGTTTCTCCTCCTATTGTTGCTTCTACACCAGGTAGTCCTGTTTGGATTCTTCACCGGTTGTCCCTGGTCCTGCTTCTTCATCTCCTGTTGTGGCTTCGTCTTCGTCTGCCCCTTCATCTTCTCCCTATTCTGATTTGGATCTTCTGATTGCCCTGCGGAAGGGTCAGCGTAGTTGTGCTACGTATTCTATGTCTACTCATCTTTCTTATACTGGAGTCTCTTCCTCATTACAGGCATTTGTCTTTGCTTTGGACTCTATTTCTATTTCTCGATCTTTATCCGAAGCCCTTTCTTCCCCGGGATGGTAACAGGCCATGTGTGAGGAGATGGAGGCCCTTGAGGCTAATCAGATTTGGGATCTTGTTCCCTTGCCTCCTGGGAAGAAGGCTATTAGCTGCAAGCGGGTTTTTGCTGTGAAGGTAAATCCAGATGGTTCTGTGCTCGGCTCAAGGCCCAGTTGGTGGCCAAAGGATATGCCTAGGTTTATGGTATTGATTACACCGACACATTCTTTCCTGTGGCCAAGATGGCCTCTGTTCGTCTTCTGATTTCTCTTGCAGCTTCGTCCCATTGGCATTTGCATCAGCCAGACGTCCCATTGGCATTTGCATCAGCCAGATGTGAAGAATGTCTTCCTTCATGGTGCTTTGTAGGAGGAGGTGTATGTTGAGTAACCTCCTGGGTTTGTTACTCAGGGGGAGTCTGGCTATATTTGTAAATTGAAGAAATCTTTTTATGGCTTGAAACAGTCTCCTAGAGCTTGGTTTGGGAGATTTAGTTCAGTTATGTTGGAATTTGGTTTACGGAGATCGGCAAATCACTCAGTTTTCTTTAGACACTCTGATACTGGGTATATGCTTCTGATTGTCTATGTGGATGACATTGTGATCACCGATGACGATAATGTAGGAATTGCAACCTTGAAGGCCTTTTTGCGGACACAGTTTCAGACCAAAAATCTTGGAGAGTTAAAGCATTTTCTTGGCATCAAGATAGCTAGTTGCAAGTGCGAGATTTTCTTATCTCAACACAAGTATGCTCTTGATTTGCTTCGAGACACTGATATGATGGGTGTAAAGCCGAGTGATACTCCTATGCTTCCTAGAATGAAGCTTGCACCTGAAGAAGGTGAGACATGTGATGATCCAGACAGGTATAGGCGATTGGTGGGTAAGCTAAATTATCTTGTCATCGCCCGTCCAGATATTGTCTTTTCCATTAGTGTTGTTAGTCAGTTTATGTCTATTCTCGATCCTCATTGGGAAGCTGCATTGCATATTCTCAGATATATCAAGGGACATCTCAATCGAAGCCTGCTATAGTGATAATGAGCATCGTCGGATAGAGGGATTTTCTGATGCTAATTGGGCAGGTTCATCTTTTGATAGAAAATCCACGACTGGCTATTGTGTGTTTGTGGGTGGAAACCTAGTCTCATGGAAGAGTAAGAAGCAACCGGTTTCCAGCTCCAGCGCAGAATCAGAGTATCATGCCCTAGCACATTTGACTAATGATGTCACCTGTCTTCGACGGTTACTTGATGAGTTGCATTATCCAGCTCTTCGGCCCACTCAACTAAGGTGTGATAGTTTGTCCGCCATCCATATTACGTCAAATCCAATATTTCATGAGAGGACAAAGCACATTGAGGTTGATTGTCATTTCGTACAAGAAAAATTCCAAGAAGGTGATATTGTATTAAAACATGTGAAGACTAGAGATCAAATTGCTAATATTCTCACTAAGTCTTTAGTAGGAAGTCGAGTTGAATTATTTGTAACAAGTTGGGTGTGATCAATATCTATGCTCCAACTTGAGGGGGAGTGTTGTGAGTTGTGTGTTTTGAGTTTGGTTTATTAGGGGTAGTTTAGGTATTTGACCCTTGTATTTATACTTTCTTGTCAATGAAGAAAGGTATGAACTTCCAATTGTCCTAATCATCTAAAACTACAAATATGGCTGCCTACCCTATCTGAGTGGAACTATCCTAGCCAGATCTAGTTCATCCTCTGTTTCATAGTTTTCTCGGACTGGTTCATCACAATATTCTTTGGTGGTGCCTAGTTAAATGTTGTCACCCCCTTGAACGATAATCAAGTGCTTTAGCTTATATGGCTGCCACTTGAAAAAAGAATTCATCATATGCTCCTACACCAAGACAAGGCCACGAGGGAGCATAAGTTCCTTGTAACACCACTGACCCCATGTCCTTAATGCTTCATCATTCTGTCTGTTGGCTAATACTTAAGTGAAAAGCAACCTTCTGTCATGGCCTTGTATGGAGCTAGCACCTCAAAACTGAAATTAAAGAGAGAAAAGAAGGATATTGTAAACCCAATTATATTGCAAGCCAAAAGCATAGTAATTTTGAGCACCAAAGACAATTACATATAGAACCTAGCAACCCCTTTGCTTTTGTTGAAGTTTCTTAAGCTTTGGAGCCAAAAAGGAGAACTTCATCTCCTAGATACTTTGTTCACAGTTTTTCTTGGTGAAGTTTGCCTCAGTAAAAGATCTTAATAAGGCCAGGTTTGGTGGTCCTGCCAAGATCATTTTAGTGGCATAGACTGTACATATCAACTGTTGGATAATTTTTCCTGAAGCATAAACTTGGGTCAAGTGTTAGGATCCCTCCTTTCCTGCACCGTTGAGTGAGTAAGGTTAGATTGTGACACCTAACATAACTTAAAAAGCCCCTTAGGTATTAATTATATTAGTAGTAATTGGGAGCATTGAGCTATATGACCAAGATCTGTGATAAAAACTATGAAAGTTGTAGTATACCTTTAATTTGTTTAGTAACATTATATGAGTTGCACAATCTTACGATTGGAGCATTCAACTTTGCAATCGAGTTTACTTCTATCAATTTTATAGAAGAGTGACACAACCTTGGCTAAGGCGTAAAGACAAATGCAACCTTATAACTACTAATCAGCCCTTCGAATTTGATCTATGACCCCACGAGTGAGAGTTAAAGCTAATTGATGTACAAAAAAGGTTCCTGATAGAAAATAGGATAAGGAGCAAACTCCCATTTAGCTCCAACTGCATTCTAACTCAAATATCAAGCAGCTGACACAGAAGATGCTCTAGAAAAGCTGTTACAAGTCAAAGTAGGATGTGACTAGCACATGAATAACAGTATATGCAAAATTTAGGACAAGTAATCCACCTCCAAATCCAGGAATTACTCCCAGCTGAAGTTCAGGCAGTCCCAGTTGTGCATTAGAAGTAGATATCCGTGCATGACAGGCCTGAACACTCAAGAGTAAAGATTAATGTCAATTCCTGAAAGACCTAAGCTAAATGCAGTCGCATTAAAAAAAAAGCTAAATGAGTCCAAAGATAACAGGCTGCTTTACTTACCATGGCGACCTCTAGACCACCACCCAAAGCTAGACCATCAATAGCAGCAACAGAAGGTTTTCTAGCATCTGAGAATAATTCATAACACCATAGAGAACTTTTCAATATATCTGCTGAGACTTGAAACCTAACTGAACAAGGAAAATAAGGCTCAAGTACACACCTTCTACGGTGTCTGTGAGAATTTCTACTGCAACAAAACCACGCTTTGGTGCCTCAACTGAGAAAACCACAAAGTGAAAGTAAGACCTCACCACCTTTCACATCTCTAACACATATCAGATGGGATATCAAATACAAATTACCCTTTCCTTCCTGAATTCCACCAAACGCTGTGATATCAAAACCACCAGAGAACTTTCCCTTTGCACCTGGTCCATAAAAATAACAAACAGATCAGATACACAATTCTAAAGCTTGACAGATCACCAGTGTTCTAAAAATCCCCGCCTGGGGCCGTCTAGGCCCCCGCCTAGGCGCTAGGCCCCCCTTGACCGTCCGACTAGCGCTAGGCCCCGCTAGCCGTCTAGGCCCCTCCTGAAATTAATATCTCACGATGTACCTGTGACAACAATGGCCTTCACATCAACTCTTCTTAGAGCTTCATCAAACCTCTCTTTCAAGCTTTTCAACACTGTCAAGAAAAGAGAAAGTTAATACGGGCAAAAAGAGAAGGCCAAAAAGAACATGTTAGTGCATACATATATAGATCTGCTTAAGATCCGAGCATCTTTTATAATGCGGAATTTTTTAGTACATATATCTATTACTTGCTGCTGAATTGTTTAAATCTCAACACAGTTTGGGATATTGCAGAAGAATTTTATGACTTCTATAGAAAATACCATCTGAGCTCATCAACAATCTTACTGATTACCAACAACCATGACAAAAAGATTATACTCAGCTCTAACTAGCAAAGATATGAATGAAGCGGGATTAACAGTTGGAAAGAAAAAGATATCGAATAAAATCTCAACTATTCATCCCTTTAATGGCAGTTTCTTTATCTCAGTTTGCAACATGACAGTTATATTGATACAATATCAAGTGAGAGCCTCCACTTAAGCTGCCCGCCATCCACGATAAAACAGAAACCTTTCCCAAAATAAAGGTTTGTCCAAGAGTATGAAGCTAATGCCACTTGTGCAGTATGTGGAGATCATCTTGCACCAACTTTGAAAAAAAGATTATTCCTCCAATGAAACAAAATAATAACCTCCATGTGACACTTGATCACACTATAGCTGTGCCACACCTCATTCTCCAACCCAATAGAAGATACTCCATTGCCAAAAAGACATTCAACATAACCCAACCCTCATTACACTACATATGAGTTCCGATGGATCAGTCTTTCAAAAGATGCAAAATGCATGCTTCAAGACATTCAAAACATGAAATGATTTGCTTATGAACTAAAACTCCACTTTATCATTCCTTTTCTTCTCTCTCTTTTTCTCTAATTAACTAATCCTCCCCCTGTAGTGTAATGCACAATATCCACAAGAATCAATGCAGGAGAGAATCGATGCACAGGGAAGAATCAACGCCAATGCAACAATTGTTCCATCCCTTTCTCCTCCTTTTCCCAAATAATTACCGCGCAGCATCCAGAAGATAGGTCATGATCTGCCATATTTGTCTTGGAATTAATTTATATGTCTTCTCCAAATTTATAAAAACCGCATGCAAATTCGTATCTTGCTATTTAAGCCCCTCTATCACCACATTTAAATAGATTCTAGAATTGACCTTCCGGCCACAGAACCAAATAGTTCCACAACACATCAGTAAACTACCTCAACCTCTTCTAATTACCGCTCTTTCCTATAACTTCACAGCGGCTAATATCCATTTAACCCTCTAAGTTGCAACATACTCTTCCTCCAATCGTCCAACATTGACCACCTTGATCGTATCTTCAAACATTTTGACATTTTGCAAAATATGCTCCACGGTATCAATCAGAGTCAATACATGACATATTGGAAACCTTTGTCACCTTGAAAAGAATTCACCAGTATTTATACTATTAAGAATTTGAAACTGACTATAGTGACTAACTGAAACCACATCCCAGCTCAACCCTACTCATATAAACCACATAGCCATTCCAAGGCTCACTGCATGACAAAGCTCGTACAAATAGCAAACAAGAACTAGTAACAGTCCATTAAACCACCTCGGCGGTAGTCAAGTTGATGCGATCATCTCAGAGTTCAAATCATGTCTACTAGTTGCTTTGTATGACAAGTTTATTCCAAATATCATCTCGCAAGAACAAACACCGAAAAAAAGTGAAATCAGAAGCCAGATACTTCAAATCAGAAGCTTTTTTCGCTCGATTGGAATTGAAAGCAAAGCGATCGTGATTGGGAGGAGATGGAGGAGAGATGAGAGAGGAAGGGGTATTACCGTCTAAGGAAAGGGAATTGACGGGAGGATTGATGATGGTGATGATAGCGACGCCATCAGCCCCGACCTCTATCGTCGTGGTTCCCTTGGTCGTGTTCGCCATTTTTTCGCCGGCGTTGTACGGCCCCTACAGATGGCTGTAGATCGGCGGAGTGATTGAAGGAAGCAAGTATCAGAGTTCCAAGAGAAAGAGACAGAATTTGTTGAAGCGAATATTAATTGATACGCTCTGTCGACCGGATGGAGGTTTCGTGTCGTGTTGGCCTGGGGCAGAACATGTGAAGTGGCTGGGGAGGTGGAGAGAGATTTTTGTTGGGGTGTGATTCAGGCACACCTCGGTCAGACACACCTGTCTCGCGACGTGTCTGATGACCATTTTATTCTTTATTTTTTAAAAAAAAAAATTTAAGGTAAAAGGTAATATATTATCTATTTGGCCTTAATAAACGATAATATACTATCATTCTGTTATCTTCTTTATTTTTTGAAAAAACAACCATGATATACAAGAAAAAATCCCCTAGAAACGTGGACAAAAGGACACGGGAGACGACCAGGTTTGCGGGTGTATCGGTTCGACGACGAGCGTCCCGATTCTGACTCGAGTGATCAGTCCGGATGATCAGTTCGGCGCTATGCCTTAGCCATTTCCATGGCTTTCTCAGCAAGCAGGAGTGATCAATCCGGGTGACTAGCTCGGGTGACTAACCCGGGTGACTAGCTCGGGTGATTAGCCCGAGTGACTAGCTCGGGTGACCAGCCCGGGTGACCAGCTCGGGTGACCAGCCCGGGTGACCAGCCCGAGCTTTCTTCCTTAGCCATTTCCTTGGCCAGCTTGGATGGCCAAGAGTGACCTGCCCAGGTGATCAGCTCGGGTGACCAGCCCGGCCGGACAGGCTGGAGGGGCATATCGGTAATCCGATAATTCCCTCTCCTCCCTTTCCTCCTTGCCTATATATATGAGACCCCCCTAGCCTCCCAGGTATGTGATTTCTTTCAACATCTTTTTCTGCCATAAGCTTGATTACGCGTCTTACTTTCCTCGACTGACTTAAACATCGGAGCGGTCAACCCGAGCTTAAAACCCTCGGGCTTCCCTTTGACGTGGTTTGCTAGTCTTTCCAGGTCCAAGAGTTGATCCTCTACATCGCGAAGCCGATTCAGCGTCGGCTTAACTTGTTGAACCGGTTTTCCTCGCTCAGACAATCGGAAGCGGTTCTCAAGCCTTATGTGATATGAGATATCGTTTGGCTCATTTTCAGGCGATAATATATCGTTTTATCAAACACGATACTATCGTAATTTTTGATAAACAATTCAATACTATCATTTAAAAAAAAAAAAAGGAAAATTGTGATATGCACAAAGTAATTTGCTATTTTTTCTTATACAATTGAATTTTTGCACTCAGATTTTCTATACAGGTCACATAGACGTTTCACATCACCGTCATTTTTGTTCGATGGTCTTGATTGAACGGTTTTGGTAGACTTGACTGAATAGTTTGGTCGAATCGGACAATTCGACCAAGTTGATCGAAGTTCGATCAAGATCTCCGAACTGTTCGATCAATTTGACCAAACCATTCGACCGACGAGCTATAGAATATGTGATGACGTGAGTAAAATGATGGTATATTTAGTAAACGATCGTTGCACTCTAATCAGTAAACGTGATTAGAGCATTCACATCAAGGAAAGATTTTTAGAGTTTTTGAGGTGTGAATGAAAATTTATATAGTGAACGATGTAAACAGTGGGGGGGAGAGAAACTCTAATTTGGATATGGGGAGGGGAGGGGAATGGAGGGGAAGAGAAGGAAGGGAATAAATTTGATCAAGTTTGGGAAGAAAAAAATTAGTGTGGTGAATAAAGATTAAAAAAAATAAATATACATATTCATCCCCAACTTAAATACTGAACAAGTCAAGCAAAAAAAAGAACAAAATTTAAATAAAGGACAATTTTGGAAGATTATTTTTTTTCACCACGGTTACCCATCAATTTGGTGGGAAAAAATTCTCCACGTATTTTTCTCATCATTCCTCTTCCCTATCCATGGTTACCCATTAATTTTATTTCCCAAACAAGGATAAAAATTAATCAACATTACTAGTTGTACTACCAACTAAACTACACTTTAAACTACTTTTCCTAATAAGGAAAAGTAGGTGAGGTGGTTGGGAATGATGATAAAAAAAATAAATGATGAGACTCTCACTCATTTTTTCTTATTAGAAAAAATAATTTAGAGTGTAGTTTGGTTGATAGTCCACCAAGTAATAGGACATCCCTAAACGCAGCACCTCAATTTACTAAACACAACACCTTTTAAAAAAAATTTACAATTTTGCCCCTGACCTTTTGAAATAATTACAAGATTGCCATTGCCTAATATATATACGA
>JAOWBR010154449.1:0-13034 GCA_028571145.1 Dionaea muscipula
CAACACCTCACTCAAGGTGTTCAACTCAACTTCTCACTCAAGAAGTTCAACTCAACATCTTACTAAAGATGTTCAACTAAACTCAACACCTCACTCAATGTATTCAACTCATCTTAACACCTCACTCAAGGTGTTCAACTCAATTCCTCACTCAAGGAATTCACTCAACTCAATACCCAACTCAAGGTATTCAACACAACTTCTCACTCAATAAGTTTAACTCAATAGCTTACTAAAGATGTTCTACTTAACTCAACACCTTATTCAAGGTGTTCAACTCATCTCAACACCTCACTTAGGGTGTGTTTGATTTTCATGTAGAAAAATGGCGGATAATTAATGATGGAGGATAAGGAGAGATATTATAAATAATGGGATAATGAGTTCGATTTCATATCCAACCTACCACCCATATCCATTGTTTGATTTTTAGGAAAAAAATGTGGGATAATAATTTATTGTAAAAAAAAAAAACTTGCGTACTTATACAAAAAACTACTCATCTTCTTACCCACATCCATATGCAAGACTGCAACAACTGCTTCTTCAACAACAACAAATTCATCAACTTCGAATCATGAGGACAAAACAAAAATAGAAGAAATAAAAAAATCGAAAAAATAAAAAAATCGAAGAGAAAGTTTGATAAGAGAAAATCCAACGATCTTCAAAGAAATCGAGGAGAGGAGATGAGAGGAAAAACAAAAAATGAAGATTTGAGGAGAGGGCAAGGATCTTCTATTGAGGGCAACTATGAGGAGAGGGCTATGCAGATCCATAGATCTTCGATTGAGGAAATCCAAGAAAAACGTGAGGGCTTCGATTGAGGGCTTCGCAGATCTGAGGAGCCCAAAGAGGGCAAACTCTGTATTTTTTTCCTTTTCCAGGCACATCAACGTTGAAGAGAAATGGGTAAATCGTCGGAGTCGAAGAGAAATGGGCAGATTATCGACGTCAAAGAGAAATCGACAGATCTTCGACTTCTCGATTGAGGGCAACGAAAAACTGTGTATTTTCTTCCTTTTTCTTATCCAGCAGCATGCAGGAATTGCAATACCATAACCCACCCTTCTTTTGTTTTCCAACATTTTTGCGGGAATATCATTATGTCGGATAAGTATTCCATGATTGCCAATGATAAAACAAACAATGGATAGAGCTCATCCCAGATAACAAATCCTATCCGGGATCCCTTGTCAACAAATCAAACAGGGCCTTAAGGTGTTCAACTCAATTCCTCACTCAAGGAGTTCACTCAACTCAATACCCAACTCAAGGTATTCAACTCCACAACTTCTAGGTTGTACACTTTAGATTCCTCACCCAAGAAAACAACTTTACTCACTTCTCTAGAAGTGCCACAACTCTACACATCCTACTCCGGATAAGATCTACTCTCAACAATTCCCACTTGGAAGATGTTCTACTCGGCCGGTATCAACTAAACGGTGGCCCTCTCAAGCTCTTCCTCCAAAGCTTGGATAAATTCGACAACTTCTCTTGAAGTGTTCGAGTGGTGGTGTAAGATAGGTGCTGATTTGATGCTCTTCAATGCATGAATATTACATGAAAGCACATACCAAAGGAATGCAAGACCGAAACTATGACAATCAAACCCGAGTTGAATGGAACATGCACAAAGTGTTCAGGTTATGAGTTAAGGGGTTAGTTCCTTCTTGCTCCTATGGCTCAAGATCTTTTCTTCTTGCACGCACAATGGTCTCAGAAGTTGAGACCGGCTTATATCGATAATGCCCATGGAAAATTTTGGTAATTAATCTTTTGGAGGGAAAAAAGAGATTAGATTAGCTTGACCATCATTTTGGACAAAATCACATGCAAGGGTTTAGACCTCAATAGTCACCATCATCTTTTTTAGAATGGAAAAAGTCCACTCTCACTTTCTCTCTTCTATGCTTGCAAGGCAACTTTAAAGCCTAAATGGGAAACATAGGGAAAAGGTTTGAAGAGACAATTTTTGGGATAGGAACGGCTAAAGTAGGGCTAGGGAGTTTAAGCACAAGTCTGATTAAAAATAAAAAATCTGTTTCCCGCTTAAATGAAAACCCAACTCGCGCCTAACTACCCTTCCAAAGGCCTAAAACTGTGACTAGTTCGAATTGAAATTAATGTGTCGTGTGTGTGTGCAAATCCATTCATCCTGATTATGATCACATAGTTTAAGCCTTGCAAACCTTGTTAATGGTACTCATATGACATCTCATGGTCTTCTTAATTTTCCCTTTGATTGTGTTCTCTATTTTGCTCCTTTGCATGTGAAAACTTGTTATACAAAACAAACTTTGCAAATTCATTAATTCATTGTACATTCATTTGTTTGTTATTCATCGAAACATACTACGTGGGTCAACATATGCCCATGAGGAAGTGAGGGAAGCAGCTGCAGTTGTTTAAATATATACAGTTGTATACCTCAAACTCCCATTGATGAGGGGACATCAAGTTGTCCTCCTAGTTCCCATGAAGCCCCTGCTGTCCAACAAGGAAGTTCACGGTAATTAACTTTAATTGATGTTGATTCAATTGATGATGATGTGGTTGTCTCCTCCACGAATGCCTCTGCAGAGGTAAGTATCCGCAATGTGGCCTTAACAATCTTGCAGTTGTCTTTGCCAATTAAGATCAACTTTCTGAATCGTTATTGATGTGGTAGGCAAAAAATAATTCACAATGAAATCAAGGGTGAACTATTGTTGACATTGATTGAGGTCTGGAATTATGCTTTGCTATCTGTCTTAAACACTTTCTCCCCCTCCACCTCCTTGATTTCACCCTCGAACAACTATTTGATGTGACTTTAGTATATGCTATTCCTTGAATCGAGTTGGCCTTTATTTAGTGACATGTTTCAGCTTTCTGATGCATGAGTAATTTCTTTGTTTCAGTCCCTTTGTTTTTTCCTCCCTCTTTGTTAGCTAGTGTTATTTGGTTTGTTTGATTTATCTTCTTCAAGTGTAGATTAGACCGAGTTTCAATACCTCCCTACTGGCAGTTATCTTGTCTTTGTCAAGAACTTTTGAGCAATTTCTGCTGGTTACTGTTTATATACTCATGAACCATATGCATTTGATGGAACAGTGTTAGGTGTGTATAGTTCTTGGTTGCTCATGCTATGTGACCTATGACTTGATAGAACGGTTAGGAGTAAGTTCTCAACAGTTATGAATTACTGTAATTTGTGCAGTTTTATCAATATCCTCTTTTGCTATTCAATTTTCAGTGCTGCTTTCATATCATCTCTGATACTGTAGTCTCGTCATGAAAATGTTATGTTGATGAAGACTGAAGAGGTTGGATCAAAATGATTAATTCATTTACATTCTACACACTTGCTCTTCTTTTGATTCTAAACAAAATCCGGGTCTATTGTATCCCTTTCTTATGCTATTGGCGGGGCGTCGTACAACCTTTTTTCTATGAACTTTACCCTGTGTTTTGATTTGCAGAAGACTCAACTAGGTGTGGTGCCAACAATCGCAACAAGCATCAAAGAGTGCCTCCATACCATCCAATTATTAACCGTGAATCATTTTGTAGAGTGCGCCTACAGGCATCGAAGGGTGCCTCCAAGCGCCGGATAGTTCCTCACCTTTTTGTCTCTGCAAATTCACTATTACAAATCCCTGAAGATGTAAAACCTTTTTGTTGGAGTTAGAAACTTTGTTCTTAAACCTATTTCATTAAAAATGTTTAGGCCTGATCTTTGCAGTACAGAATTGAATGGGTGTTTTATGACTGACAAGCCCAAATGCAAACACACTGAGGGAGTGGGGAGACTAGAGAGAAGGATAGAGGTTAGCACTTGTTCTGTACACCGTTCATATTTGCATAATCCCATATATAAATCAGTAAATCTAAAAAATCTCACCTGAATTCACTACCAACGAAGAAAAGGCCCTGTCCGAAAACTTGTAGCTTTTAATCTTCAGACTTTAGTCTTTTAATAAATTTTATGAGCTGAATTCTGTCTTCCTAAATCTCAATATTTGTAGTGATAAGCTAGCTCCTGGACAACATTCTCAGTTGCAGAGCCGTGGCTAACGTTTACTTTCTTCATGCTAGCTATATATGTTTACTGGATTACTAAAAGCAACTAATACCAAGTTGCGTGTCATTTCCTCCTGTGCTATTAAATCTGTCTAAAAAGCTTGCAACACACTTCCAGATGTCTTTGATACTTACTATTTTTGTTATTATTAGGATGAGTTTGATCAAGGGAGAGGGGTGGGAGGGAGCAAGTTCTCTCTAGTCTTGGCTTTAGAGCCTACATCAGTCAGTGCCCTTATTTTTTTTTTTTTCCTTTTTAGGGATTAGAGATCTTTAAAATCAATGTTCATAATTAATTCTTATCGGTACATGGGCTTTAATTTGTTTCTGAAGAATAGTAAATTTTTGGGTGGTGTCTAGTGTCTGTCTACTGTCTAATAATGCAATGGAACTACATATTCTTGGATCCAGTTTGGGTCATTAATTACTTGATCAGTTTGAGTGAGGTGTAGGGAATTTGTTTTGAATCTTCTTCTGCCAAGGTTGTGGGCTTGGTTTTTACTTGATTACATACTTCATGCCGCAATCCAATTCCAAATTTCCAATCCAGTTGTTTAAATATATATACGACCACGCGGAATTAAGTGAGGGAAGCAGGTGCAGGAATGATACAGTTTGCATGGATATCCACTCATCATGTGATTGAGCATGCATGACCACTTGAGATTAATATTCATGTAGACTACCTCCCCAACCCCATGGTACGGAGTCCTTTTTATTTGGTTCGTCCTGTGATAAATTAAAAGAGCCTCCAGTTGCTTGGAGAGACATTAGCACACCTAAAAATGAAGGTGGTTAGTTTGAGTTTGTTTTGCTTGAAAACTTGGAATAAGGCTCTACTTGTTTCCAATATTTTGAATTTCCTTCTGAAGAAGGATTCTCTTCTATGTGGTGCAACTGGACTTCTCATTATAATCTGCAGATTCTGCACTGGACGATTCTCGTTAGAGGTGTCTAAAAAAACCGTTGAATCGTGAAACCGGTCCGAATTAAACCGATCCGTACTTTTTGGATTTTGTCTATGGATTAATGAATCGGACACGGATTATAAAATCCAATCCGCGGATTAATCCGATCCGAACCATGACAATAAAGATAACAAAGATAATAAAGATAAAGATATATTTTTGAGCTTGTTGCTACATTTGAAGTTAAGTTTGAAGGATTTTTATTTTTTATGTTGCTGCTAAAGGATCTAACATACTTATATTTTGCTAAAGGATTTTTGCTATTTATGTTGCTGCAGAAGGATTTTTTTGCTACTGGAGGATTTTAATTTGAGTTATTTCATAATTTGTATATTTTTTGAATTTTGTTGCTATTTATATATGCTGTTGTTGTTTATGTATACGTGTTGCTGTTAGATTTCATAATTTTTTGCTCTTTTTTTTGTATGTTGGTGCTGTTTATGTATGCTGCTGTTGTTGGATTTCATAATCCGTAGATTTTTTTTTCTATATATTATATAATCTGTGGATTAACCCTAATCAAACTGTAATGTATGCAGCCGATCTGAATTGACATCTCGTGGAGAAGAATTAGAGCATTTGGTTGAAGGATATGATTTCTCTTTCATGGTATTTGAAGGGGTGTTGTGTAGGGGTGGCCATATGTCGTAGTGTCTTGGAGTACGTGTTGTTTATTGGGTTCTAGTTTTCATATGAAGGCGGTATCGGGTTGTGGAGGGGTTGATTCTGTCATGGAAACAATTGTTTTTTGTAATCTCCTTTCTGTTATATCCCGTGTTTTTATATTCATTTTTATATTAAATTATGATTTTATGATCATTATTTCATTTTTGGAGTTTTCCAATTTTTGATGAATAGTAACTTCGTGAATAGTGTTTTCGTATTTTATAAGGCATTTTGGTTACTTTTAGCATTTCATATCGTACAGACGATATTTGGATACCGGCATGACTGGTTCGATGAGACATGAATTATAAGTACCATATTGATGTATGTCGACTTTACGGATTTTTTCCGACTAGTCGGTTTGTGATGTGAAGGTTTTTGACATATCGAATTTGAGTTCTGATACTCCTGGAAAAATCCTTGGGGCGGTCAGCATCTAGGACCCTCTAGAGGCGATTATCAAAGTCCCGGTCCGATCGGGATGAAGCGGCTCCGGCCGGCGAAGTGGACCTGGTCGGCACGGGGGAGGGGTGAAAGGTGATCCGGAGGCGATCCTGACCCGCTCCAAAGAAGAGAGAACCTGTGGACCTGAGACAGATGAGCAAACAGGTCAGAGGGTACCCCAGGGTGTGACTCCGGGGAGACCGCTTCGATGCTTAAGTCAATAAGTGAAGAAGGTGACAGAGGCCCCCTTGCAGGAGGTAGCCGAGCGTTCAATACCGAGCGTACACTACCGAGCGTGGTAGTGCCGAGCGTGTATTACCGAGCGTGGCAGAGAGGAGCCAACCGAGGGAGGCTGACCGGGCATGCACTACCGGGCGTGGTACCAGGCATGTTACCGACGGTGCTCCGAGCGTTCAAGGGGGAGTCCAAAGGTCCAAAGTCAAGTGCAAAGGTAAGAATGAGCGTACCTGAAGTTTGGGAGGCAACCTCTATTTATAGGGGTTGGGAAGGTGGTGAAATTACCATAAAGGGCTTTATCGAGCGTAGCATAGCGGGCGATTTACCGAGCGGCCGAGCAAGTTACCGAGTGCCGGGCAAGTTACCGAGCGTAGCTTACCGAGCGAAGCATATCGAGCTTGTCAGGAAAGTGATCTCACTGAGCTGAGCCGGGCGAGCAAGCCGGGCGTAGCATATCGAGGGTAGCTTATTGAGCGTGTCCAAAAACTGGGAAAAAACCCGATCAATCCGTCCGGTCGTCCGGTTCACTTATGCAAGAGGAAAATCTCCATATATCATCACTCCCCCAACTTCGGAGTGCGAACGCAGTTCGAACTGTGAAGTTCAGAAACAAATCCGAAGTGAATCGAGAAGATCGACGCTTAAAGTGATGTCATCCGAGCTAACCGAGAAAAGCGGAGCGGGAGAAAATTGGTCAAAATCGAGCCGGCACTACCGACCGAGCGTGTCAGCCGAGCGAGTCAAACCGGGGGAGTCATCCGGGTGAGTCTACCGAGCGTGCAAGCCAGGCGTGTCTGCCGAGCGTGTCTGCCGGGCGTGTGGGGTCCTCGCCTATAAATAGGCCGACCCCCCTTCTCAATCTTCACCTCTTCTCTTCATTTGTGCGGAAGCTTTGTCCGAGGGTGCAGTACCGAGCGTGCAACCGAGCCTGCAGACGACCGAGCGTGTTACCGGGCGTACTACCGAGCGAGGTATACCGAGCGTGCACCCTTTTAGCAATTTTCCTATTTTTTTCGTAATTTGACCCAAAATGTCAACCAATCCCACTTCTTCCAACCCGAATCCCTCCGAGAACGTTCCTGAGGGCATTCCAGTCGCCCAGGGCGTAAACATCACCGTACTTCCATAAGACCAACCTCCACTCGAGCCAGTTGGAGGGGCTCTGCATACCCAAGTCGTTAGGCGTTTTACCCGAGCGTCTAAGAAGGGTTCTTCTTCTTCGGGACCCAGCAATCCAACGGCTCGCCCCTATGCAAAGGGGGCAGACCATCCATCCATTTTGTCTGCTATAGATGTATCATACTATCCCCGGCGGTTCCATTGTCCGGATTTTGTGTTCCGCGCCCCTACTGCCTCTGAGCGTTCCTATGACACCAAGGAGGGAGAGATGGCGGTGTATGTAGATAGTCTGTTCATTGGGGATGGGCCTCCCTCTGTGTGCATATTACGGGGCCATTTTGGATGCGTTCGAGATCAGCCCTGCTCAACTGACTCCCAATTCCTGATCGTTGATGGCGGCTTTTGACGTTTTGTGCAGTCATCTTGACTATCCACCCAACCATCACATGTTTTGCAAATACTTCAAGATCTCAAAGAATCGAGGAGATGACCCCTGGGGACTTCATTCTTTTTCCTCAACAGCGAACCAGGTTTTCCTGACTGTGCTGCTGTCGAAAGTCAATTTCTTCAAGTAGCGGTGGTGTTGGGTCAGTGGTCTGGGGATTCCATCCAACCCCCCATGGCGTAAGCCGACGTCCAGTATGGTTGTTGAACACTTTGACGCTGAGGTCAAGGTCGGTGCTAAGATCGAGGAGCTCATCGGGAAGGGCCAGGTCTGCATCATCAAGAGCATGATTGACCCGGAATTGTTAATAATTTTCGGGTTGGTTGCTGGACCTATCCCGGTGGCTGCTGCTTCACCTGTGGCTACTGCTTCACCCCCTCCGGAGGCTGTATCACTTGCTCAATCCCAATCCTCCAAATCCTCTGACGTAGTTTTTGACGAATTCACCCCCCATCAAGAGACCACTTCCCCTAACCTAGAAGTTCCTTCACCTTATCGGCCTATCCCTCTCTCTCCTTCCCTTCTGGCTGATTCCAATACAGAGGAGTTCTCTCCTCATTAGGATGATGTACATGGTGAGATCCATCTAGATGTCGAACATGACACTGGTGCCAGAGGTATTGATGACCCATCGCTTCCTACCTTCGAGGGAACCGGTGAAAACGCCTCTGTTGAGGCGGAGGCTTCTGGTTACTACTTTTGTTTCGATCTTTCTGTCTTTTCCATCTTTTGTTTCTTTGCGTATTTCTTTCGAATTGTTTTAATGTCTTTTGAATTTGCAGACATGCCTCCGAAGAAGGTGATTCCGGCAGTTCCTCAGTCGAAGAGGAAATTCAGCGAGAAATTTGGCGAGGAAGAAGGGGAGATCTCGCCAGCTCCCAGGGCAGGAAAGACACATCAGCCGAACGATCCTCCTCCTCCTTAAGTAGCCGCTGCTGCACAAGATCCCAAGAAATTGGCCTGCTTCTCCAAACGCAATGATCCCAAGGAGAAAGAAGTGCTAACAAGGCCGGTTAGTCCTCAACCTACCAGCGCCCATAAGATCCTTCACCGCCTCCCAGGGAACTACAAACACTGTGTACCAGCTGACAAATACACGCTGCCCTATTACCATTGTTGACGTTACCAAAGATTGTTGGCTAGGTACGCTCCTGCGATCGCCGGAATCGGGTTTCGGAGGAAGAATCCGCTCTATGTCGGGTAACCGAAATGGGTTCTGTTTCTACACTAAGCTACTGTAATGGCTACTGATAATGAAGAAGATAGTAAATGCTGTAAAAATAGATTTGATTGATATGATTGATGATGATCCCTCTACAAAGTCGGGAGTTGGCTATATTTATACTAATCCCTAGGGGCGGTTACAATGCCAGCTCCATAACTACCCATGATCAGATCGTGGGTGAACTTCCTTCTAATCGTGGCTTTGACTGTCTTTGAGACCTCTGCCTTCCAGCCCGTCCTGCGCCCTCAGTCATGGTCAGTTGTTCAACCGTCTTCAATAGCGTCCAAATACGTGGCCACTTCTATCCCACGTACCCGTCGTGGGTCATACCTTGAGGTACAACTTCCACTTTTGCCTCGACGCCCTAACGGCCTAAAGTCCCCCTTTCTGGCCGTTACCAGTTTTAGGGTTAAACCTCAAAACGCCCTAAATCGTGCTCGTCCTGGGGGCTCTACGCCCTGACCCTTCGCGCTCCCAACGCCCTGGTGTCAACAGGCGTCTCCTGCCACTCATCGACCCAATCTGTGAAGTGTATGTCTTTGATGGCTTCCAGATCCACAACACCCCCTTTTAGCCTCTCTTCCACCAGTTCCTTGCGCACCCGCTCCGTCTCTTGGCGCAACTCACCAGCCTCCCGCAAGTAGCGATCTCGATCCACCTTCATCATATCATAGTCATGGCCCTTCAGCTTCAGATCATTTTTGTCTCTCAGTGCCTCCCCATGGGCTGTCATAGCATCCTCATCAGCTTTGTCGGCTATACCCTTGTATTTATCAACCTCGTTCTTCAGGGCTTCCTGTTGACCTTTTAGAAGGCCAATGTCTCGATTCAGGTCAAAGATCTTGTCGGCAGCTTCATTCTACGCCCGCAGGGATGCCTCAGTTGTGACTTCCAATCTTGCAATCGAAGACCGCATGTCTCGGTTAATCCAATCCTTGGCGTAGTAGCTATGGTCGTTGATGTAATGATCAAGATCGCCCTTGGTCGTGGTAGCCACGCCCTGAATTATCACAAGTGCATTGTCCTCGCAGATCATGATCGACCGCTCAGGATATGACAAGTTGTTCAGCACTGGCAGGGGTAGGTGCACAGGTAATCAGGCGACCTGAAGTGAACAGAATAATAGGATGGAGAGTAGTTGCTGGGATTGCGCTTCTTCGGAGGCCTGGATAGCAAGGTAGCCTGAGGACCCATGCTTCGTAGAAGAACTCTGGCCATGCCCGGGTGCTCTCGGGCAGCGTACCCCCTCAGATTCGGAGGAGTCTGAGCGGTGGCAGCCACCTGTGGAGGAGGAGTGTCGTCTCCAGAACGTGGACGCTTATCAGATCGAGGAGGGCGTTGGACTTCTCCTTCCTCTAAGTCCCCGCGTTCTCCAGGGATCGGAACCACCATTGGCATTCTTCTCTTAGGATTCTTCGGAGCCATGTCTACAATCACGAAAGAAACATCAGAACAGTTCATAGAATGAAAGAACAACTAAAAGATGAGAAAAATAGAAGGATCAAAACGAAAATAGTAACCAGAAGGCTCAGCCTCAACAGAGGCGTTTTCACCAGCCCCCTCAGGGATCAGCACGGATGGGTCATCGAATCCTTCAACGCCGACGTCATGTCTGACATCCTGATGAACCTCACCATATGCATCATCCTGGCGAAAAGAGAACGCCTCTTTATCGGAATCACTAAGAGGAGAAGGAGATTGAGGAATAGGATGCTGAGGAGAAGGATTGTTTTGCGAGGTTAGGTCATCAAAGAGGGCAACAAGAGAGTCGGAGTGGGCAGGGGAGTGTTGGTTGGGATCATGTAGAGGGGTAACAGGAGAATTTCTCCTAATCAGCCCAGCAGCCTCCATAAGGTCGGGGTCAATCAAGTCCGTCACTTTTCAATCATCCCCTTTCGCTAAAAGTTGTTTGATCTTGGCACCCAGAAAGATCTCTGCATCATAATGCGCAAGCCTCACATTGGTCGTGGATTTCTGCCACTCTAGGTTGAAAAGAATGCCAGGGTCCCGTACCCATCACCAACGTTTCTGATAGTTCTCCACTTTGGATGATAAACCCACCAAGAAGACGCTGTTTTATTTTGCGGAGAAAGAATAAGACCCACAGTCATCGTCTTTGGGCGCTTTTACGATCTTAAAGTAAGAAAAGAACATGGTGGCATTGGGAGCCGTATCATAATGGCAGCACAGCACCCCAAAGGTAGCCATAAGCGACCACGAGTTCGAGGTTAACTGCGCAGGACTGATGCCGTATGTCGAAAGAATGGTGTTATAGTATTCATAAAGGGGAAAGTGTTGTCCTAATAACATGCTATCAACATATACAACCATTTCCCCCTCAATGGCATCATAAGGACGTTCGAAGGGGGAAGGAGAACGAAACACATAACCAAGACAGGGGAAGCACCCGGCAAAATAGGCAACCTCCGTGCGTTCAATAACAGAGGACTGGTCCACCCCTTTAGCATAGGGGCGTGCCGATGAGCTGCTAGGTTGGTCAGATAGTGCATTGGCTTTGGATCTAGAGCGAGTTCGGCGTCTGACAACTTCAACGTGAAGGGATTGAGGGGGTAGAGGAAGGATGTTGATAGGTTGAGGGTAAGGAACGCCCTCCGGGACGTCTTCGGAGGGGTCGGGGTTGGAAGGAGCGGGATTGGTCGACATTTTGGATCAAAACAGAAGAAAACAGGAAAAACGGATGAAGTTGACCTTGCTCGGTAACCTTAGTCGGGGAGCCTTGCTCGGGTCTCTCACTCGGGCGCCTTGCTTGGGAGTAGTTGCTCGGATGGAGTGAGGCCTCTGCTGGAAGGAGAATGAAGAATGAGAAGGGGGGCAGGGGTATTTATAGGCGCGGACCCCCTGATTACCGGGGACCCCTGCTCGGGTTACCTTGCCCGGGTCAATCCAGGACTTTGACCAGGGTCCCTTGACCGGATCCACCCAGGACCTTGACCGGGTGACCTTGCCCGGGTCAACCCAGATCCTTGACCGGGTGACCTTGCCTGGGTCAACCCAGATCCTTGTCCGGTTGACCTTGCCCAGGTTAGCCCAGAACCTTGCCTGGATTCCTTGCCTGGGTCATCCCACAACCTTGCCTGGGATCAATGCCCGAGTTATCCCATGACCTTGACCGGGTCTTCATGTATCCCAACTCGGGTGCCTTACCGGATTTATTTCCCAGGTTCGCCTTCGTCGTTGCTCAGATCCAATTGGAATGGCTTGTTCAGATTTGGTTAATTACCGCACTTGCTCTGCTATTTCGCTCAGTCAATGACACTTGACCTATCAACATCGCAACCACAACGCTCCAAGAACGCAAGCTCGCACTCGATTTTAGCCACACCATGTCAGCAGTTCTTCCGACATATAAGAGACCAAGGAAGATATGTTTTCATCAACCGGTCATCTTGCTCAGTTCAGTTTGATTTCTGAAACTTCACAGTCCGAACTACGTTCGCACTCCAAAGTTGGAGGACTGATGATATACGGGTATTCACCCCTGCTTACGCGGACAAGAGAACCGGACGGGATGGCCGAGCCGTTTGCAGTATTGTGATCCTGGCCGGTGGCCTGCCAGAGGATGGTCCACAGCACCACTTCCGCCATTTGAGGCATTGGGACACATCCTCTGACCGTTCCGGGAAACCTTCTCAGAGACGACATGCTTAGGATATCTCCTTCAGCCTCCTCTGATCCTGGTTGAGGTCCGTTAGAGAAGGACACAGCTTTCCCTGACCACACAGGCCCCTCTTGTATACTTTTGCCACCTTCAGGCCCGGCTCGGGGGGACCTGCCCGGTGATCCTGCCCGGGGTTCCTGGCCGGTGGCCTGTCGTCAGATCTGGACACTCAGTGGCATTTTG
>JAOWBR010154460.1:0-12011 GCA_028571145.1 Dionaea muscipula
CCCCACGAGGAAGCAGAGATGGCCGGCGGTGCTAGGGTTTTACGGTGGCGAGAGTAGGTGATGGGAGCACAAGGAGGGATCGACGTAGGGGAAGGCAGAAGCATTTGTTTGAGGGCGACATATTCAGTACCGCCATCATAATAGGCGGATGGGTAGTTGAAAGTGTGTTTCAACCATATTTTTAAACTTGGGAAAGAGAGAATAAAGATAAGATTTGTACGCTAAAGGGAAAAACCAACAATACTTGGTAAAATGATTGACAAATAAGACATAATAAGAGTAGCCATCGATAGAACGAACGGAGGATGGACCCCATACATCAGTAAAAAGTAGGTCTAATGGACCACGACTTTGTAGACTAGACACACCAAAAGGTAATTTGTGACTTTTATTACAACGACAAGAATCACAAAAGAGCAGAGGCGATGATGCAGAAGTCGGTGAGGACAAGCGGTGATGAGACAAAAGTTGGCAAAGTACTTTGGAAGATGGATGACCAAGACAATCATGTCAATTCGGAGATGACCAAAAGTTGATACAGTAGCATGTTTTGAGACCGGGAGAGGAAAGTGTGTTTGTGGGCCATGAGTACACATCATTCATGTTTTCCCCTTGAGTGAGTGTTGCCCCCCGTTGTCAGATCCTTGACACGAAAAGTTCAGGGATCAAATTCAATAGAGGTATGATTTTGTTTACAAAACTAAGAGATAGAGATGAGATTTTATTTGATGGAGGGAACACAAAGAACATTATGAAGACGAAAATATTGATTTGGAGAGGAAAGAGCGGAGTCACCTGTATGAGTAATAGACAAGCCACTCCCATCACCGATGAGAACATTATCAGGACCATCATAAGTGTTATGGAAGAAGAGATTGGAAAGATCAGAAGTAATATGATGAGAGGCACCAGTATCCAGTAGCTAAGAGGAAGAGGAGCCATCCGGGCGAGTTCCTATGTAATGGGCACGAGGTGGAATAGGAAGTCCAAGTTGGCGAGAGAGTTTAAAACAAGCAATGGCAGTATGTCCCTTCTTATCGCAATATTGACAGACTACGACATGGGATGACTTAGCCTTATGACTGGAAGACACTACTCATGGGTGAGAAGCGTTGGTTGCACTATGGGAAGCACTACAACGCTCAGCACCACGAGGAGAGAAGGATTGGCCAGAGTGCGGCTGCAAATCAGTAGCATGAGCAGTGATGGGTGAAAGCTTATGTTCTTTCCGGTGAAGAAAAGCCTCATATTCAACAAGCTTATCATGGAGTTCTTCAAAGCTGATGACGGTGTCGCGAGCACGGATAGTTGCGGCAAGATCTTTAAACGCAGGATCGACACCATTCAGAACATGGAGACAAGAGTAGGTTATGGTACCGATGTGTCAATTAGGACAAGATCATCAGCGATGCTGCGAATGACACCTAGATATTCGGTGATCAAACAAGTGCCAAGTTGCTGAGAGTTGGTCGGTCAGCCCCATGACACGAGAGGAGGTATTAGCATAGTATTTTTGGACACGTTGCCATGAGCTAATGAGAGGAATCACATGATCCGAGACGGATGAGAGAATACCATGAAACAGTAACTAGTTTTGGCGCTGCCATAAGGAAAAGGCCGGATTTGGAGTGCTAGAGTCAGCATCAGTAATCTCCAACAGTGGGCAGGGTTGGTGCCGTCAACATAGCCCATCAAATCATATCCAATAAGTGAGGAGTCAAATTGAGCATGCCACGAGTGGTAGTAGTCTGGGGTAAGTTTGAGGGCAAGTTGCGTAGTGTTGAGTGCAATCAGGGAAGGTGTTGAGAGTTGGAGTCCTGATGAGAGGAGAACCTGATTGGCAGAAGAAGTAGTTGAAGTGGAAGATGTAGAAGTAACTGAAGCAGAAGATGCAGCCATGGGGAAAAAAAATTGAATCGAATTAAACTCGAGAGAGTAAAAGAGGCTCTGATACCATATGGAGAAAAAAAGAGGATACAGATAATTGCAAGGCTTGATGGTTATTCAGTATGAGAAGCTCCTCCTTAAATAGAGAAGCATCCAAGTAAAGGTACAATGTATGTGAGCAGACCATTGGTTTCCTAAGTATACAATGCACATGATGAATAGTCTAACAGTCACAATAGCAGATTCATGTAACCAAGGGAAGGGAGAAGATACAGAAATTAAATAGATTCAGATCATGATGAGTTGAGTTCCCTAATAAAAAGGTACTTCAGTGCTTTTCAACAGTTGATGATGACGATATTTATCTAGAGTTTCCTGCTAAAACTTGCAGCACGTAGCAACAAATCTAAATGATTTCCAATCTGTAATATGTGGAACTAGGAATACCTCAGGACTGCCACTTTCAACCAGTACTCCTTTCAATTTGCCTGCGAGTATAGAAGAAACGAGAGAGCTGATCAAGCATAGGATTTTGCAGATACATCAAGGATATTCACAACAGAGGGAGAGGAGTAGGAAGAAGAGAGAAACAACATAAATACCAGATTCTATCCAGAATGTTGCGATCTTGGGATCAAATTTCCCTATTTCAACTGTCTCACCAACTGCTCCAGATAATTGTGATAAATATCAAAGGCAACAATGTCAAAATTAGCCAGCCAAAGGACAACCATAGATGTAAAAGATAAATGGAAGTGAGATACTACCATTGTCCCCAAAAAATTGCCACCATACTTTCCTTGAGCTCCCTTCTTGTTCAAATACTCTCGAATAGAAATATGGCAAATAATCATATCTAAGACAAATGATATGGGTCCTCATTTAGAATAGAAGAAATGCACAGGAAATACCGAACCCTCATATAGAATAGAGAAGGCAAAAACAGCAAACATACAAATGAGTGCTAGCAGTCAATAATGTTTCGATACAATGAACAGCTGATCGACGAGCATGGTCAACGTGTTCGACCCGTGCCATACGGTCATACAGCTGAAAAACGAATCGCATCAGAGTCCATGCAAGAGAGGATCAGAAATGGAAAAGAAACACAGGATTATTTAACTAGAAAAAGGATACCTTCAGTGGGAATGCTGCAATATCCCCTATGGCAAAGACTCCAGGAACACTCGTTCTGAACTGACCATCCACCTGAAAAAAGGAGGCACAGTAAATGGGATTCATTGCAAACATAGAATGCAACTTTTCAGCTGACTTTTCCAAGTTTTAATAGCTCAGCTGGCCAGATATAAGTTACTTTGAAAATCTCTGTCAACATACTGCTCGTCATAAAAAAGTGCATCTAACTAGAACTGTGATCGCAGCAATCAGCATCATCAGCACACCTCAATCAGAAAACAATTAGTCCGGTGAAAACTAGTATTTTATACCTTTTCTTTTTTCTTGCCGTTCCGGTTGGGGAAGAAGGCAGTGGGGACATGAATTGGGAAATAAGCAATCCACCAGCTCCACTATACATAACTTTGTTCACAAAACTGGCCAAAAATAAAAGGTATGGGTCATAGGGGTTGTAAATAGTACAATACAAAGGGCTGGATCCTTTTTTCAAGCTCAGTGCTCCAAACATATAAAGGATATATTAGTTAGATGCTAAAATGTCTGGAGTGTCAACGCATCAGATTGTTATTGTTGCTGATCTGATTTGAATTGTTGAGCATATCAGATCCTAGAAAATCTCCTGTAAATAGGATACATGTATTTTGAATTCATTTAGTTGTTATCGATCTCCTGGATTGTAGGGATCAAATCAGATTGTACCTTTTGTAACTTATCCTGTAACTTCTATTTAAGAACACAGTGAATACAGAGAGAGGCACGGAAGCCATCCAAACACTTGTTCTTGACATGGTATCAGTGCCATGTTTAAGCTTTCTTGATTTCTTGGTTTAATATTCTTTTTGCGCTTCCTATCAACTGCCAAACTAGATGGTGCAACTCAGCTGGCAAAGTGGGAAGGAGAAGATGCTAGGATTATGAGTTGGATCCTAAGCACCATAGATCAAACCATAATTTTGAACGGCCCTACAAGACGGCAAACGACATGTGGGATTACTTGAAGAAGGTGAATCACCAAGATAATACAGCTAGACGATTTCAGCTGGAGTATGAGATCACTAATCTTTCCCAAGGACCTTTGACAATTCAGCAGTACTACTCCCAATTTGTTAATTTGTGGACCGAGTATACTGGGATCATATATGCTTCAGTTCCCGAAGCATCTCTTCCAGCAATATAACAAGTTCATTAGGCAACCCAAAGAGATCAATTTCTCAAGAAGCTCCGGAATGCGTGTAAAGTAATCAGATCAAACTTGCTCTCTAGAACTCCCACTCCGTCTTTTGATACCAGTTTAAATGAGGTACTCAAAGAGGAGCAGAGGTGTGTGACCCAAACAACTCTAAATGGGGGTAATTCTAATGCTCCCACCACGGCAATCGCAGCTCAGGTACAAGTCAAAGGACGAGATATGAGTGGTGTCCAGTGTTACAGTTGCAAGGAGTTTGGTCATATTGCGACTCAGTGCAAGAAGAAATTCTGCAATTATTACAAAAAAAAAAAAAAGAAAAAAAAAGCCAAGGGGCACATCATTTCTGAATATCAAACTCGACCTAGCAGAATTGTTCGAGGATACCAGGTTAACATAGCTGAAGTCACTCCATCGGCTGGACATTGGGGGTCTTCTTCTATAGCAGCGTCCACATCAACTACTAATCAGCCAACACATCCTCCTCTTACAGCAGAACATGTCCAACAAATCATCATAAATGCCTTTCCAGCCCTTGGCTTTCTCGTAAACCCACGTTTTCTCACAAGTCTCAATGGTTTTTAGATTCTGGAGCCCCAAATCATATGACATTTTCCCCATAAAATTTAATTAACACTCAGAAGTTCGATAGTAATACCGTTGTCCAAACTGCGAATGGTAGTTGTCTTGATATATCCGCAGCTGGTGACATTCCCTTCACTCCCATAAAAAAAGTTCTTTACTCCCAAATTGACTACGAATCTTATCTCCGTTGGGCAACTTATTGATTCCAACTGCAATGTATCTTTTTCTCATACGGGTAATCTTGTGCAGGATCAGACATCGGGGACGATAATCGTGAAAGGGCCAAAGTATGGTCGTTTGTTTCCTCTGCAATTGACCAATGGGTCTCATGAATCAGTTGTGCAGTCTCTATTTTCTAGTGTAGTGAATAATCGAAGCCAGCTGTGGCATCACAGGCTGTGCCATCCTAATGCCAAAGCACTATTTTATGTTATGCAATCCAATTTGTTTGATAATAAAATATCAGTTTCTTTTCAGCAAAATGAGTTGCGGTGTTCCGCATGTCAAATGGTGAAAGCCAAGTCATTTCCCTTTCCTGTTCATAATTCTTAGACAATGCATGTTTTGAACTTGTTCATAGTGATCCAATTCTTTCTCATGCCCAATTTAAATACTTTGTTACATTTATCGATGACTTTAGTCGATACACTTAGGTATATTTTTTGAGACAAAAGTTTGAAGTTTTCGAAGCCTTCGAAAAATTCCATGCTTTGGCTGTGTAGAATGATGTGTTTTGGAAGGCTTAGCCTCTAAAGTGAGGCTCTTACTTGATATTTATACATTATAGATTCCAGTTGTTCCCCTGTCTTTACATGGCTCAATAGAATATTACCACTCTGCAATTTCTCTCTCACAAAATGACAGTCAATCTCAATATGCTTCGTTCTTTAATGAAAAATCGGATTGAAAGCTATGTGGATAGCAGACCGACTATCACACCACAACTGAGCAGATCTTAAAGCAGGAAGCTTCAACTCATTGAGTAACTGGTGAATATAGGTGACATCACTAGTCAAGTGAGCCACCAACAACAGACTTGGCACTAAATCTAGCAACAACAATTTGCTTCTTGCTCTTCCACGATACTAGATTGCTACCAACAAAAACACAATAAGCACTGGTGGACTTCCGATCAGAGAGTGAGTCAGCCCAGTCTACATCTGAGAGACCCTTAATACGTCTATAACTATGATCACTATAAAGCATGCCTCAATTAGGATTTCCCTTAATACATCGAAAAATATGGATGACCGTTTCCTAATGAGGAACTCGGGGATCTGACATAAACTGATTAATCACGCTCACGGAGAAAGCAATATAGGGACGTGTGATAGAGAGATAGTTCGGCTTACTCACCAAGCGTCTATACCTATCTGGATCATCCATTGCATTACCCTCTGCAGGCAAAAGTCTTGTCCTAGGAAGCATCGGAGTGTCACTTGGCTTCCTATCAAGCATACCAGTATCTTGCAACAAGTCCAAAGCATATTAGCGTTGGGACAATAAGATATCACGCTTACAGCGAGATATCTCAATCCTCAGAAAATATCTCAAGGACCCGAGGTCTTTGGTCTAAAAATGGTTCTGGAGGAATATCTTCAGGGAGGTTATCCCTGAATATGATCAACATACACCACAAGGAAGATGCAACCCTCACCGGAATGCCGATAGAAAACGGAATGATCTTTTTGAGACCGTTGTAGACCAAACTCCAGAACCACAGAACCGAACCGTCCAAACCAAGCTCGAGGTGACTGCCAAAGCCCATATAAGGACTTCTTTAGGCAACATGTATACCCACATCCCCCCAGAGTAACAAACCCAGGAGGTTGCTCCACATACACCTCTTCATTGACATCCCCATGAAGAAAATCATTCTTCAATCTTCACATCCAACTGTTGTAAAGGCCAATGATGGGACACAACCAAAGAGATAAGAAGACGAGCGGAGGCCATTTTGGCCACAGGAGAAAATGTGTCGGTATAATCAATGCCATAGACCTGAGCATAGCTTTTGGCCACCAAGCGGGCCTTAAGATGAGCAATGGAACCATCAGGATTTATTTTCATAACAAAGACCCACTTGCAACCAATAGCCTTCTTCCTGGGAGGCAGAGGAACAAGATCCCAGGTCTGATTAGCCTCAAGAGTTGACATCTCCTCAGACATGGCCTGTGTTCACTCCGGGGAAGAGAGAGCCTCAGACACTGTCTGAGGAATAGTGATAGAGTCTAGGGCAGAGATAAAAACCTACAAGGAAGAAAAAACCCTGACATATGATATATGAGTAGAGAGGTGATAGGTAGTACTCCTCCGCTGGCCCTTCCATAGGGAAATAGGAACATCTAGATCCATGAAAGGACCAGGAGACGAGGAATCCAATGACGGAGACGGTGGATCGGCAAGGGTCGGTTCAGGAGTAGCTACGTGAGGAGAATCCAACCTGACCGGAGGTAAGTTTGTACCAAAGGATATAACCGGACCCAGACGACGAGTGTCCACATGATGGATAGAAAGTGGAAGAGATGGGTGTGGAGGTGGAGAGGACAAACACGGAAGTGGAGGAGATGGAGAAGGAGGTGGAGACGACACAGATGTACGGGGGGAAAGCTCATAGACCAAAGTGTCATCATCTACACACACAGACTGAGATGGACGGAGAAGAGAGGATGAAGTCACAGATGAAGAGGAAAAGAACGGTGTAAACTCATCAAAGACGACATCAGCAAACACACAAAAGTGGCGCAAGTCAGGAGAGTAACAACGATACCCCTTCTGAACACGTGAGTAGCCCAGGAATACATATCTCAAGGATTTGGGATCAAGTTTAGTAAGAGTAGGTCGGACTTCCCGAACATAACAAGTACACCTAAAGATGCGTAAGGGAAGAGGGTGAATAGGGTGTAAAGAGCTATCTGGGAAGAGGACACAGAAGGGTATCTCTCCCTGAAAAACAGATGAAGGCATGCGATTGATCAAGTCGACAACAGTTTAAACTGCCTCCCTCCAAAATATTTTGGGCACACTCATACGAAACATAAGGGTTCAGATTACTTCTAAAAGATGACGATTTTTACGTTCAGCAACACCATTTTGTGGTGATGTATCCGAGCAAGAAGACTCATGGAAAATCTCATGGGTGGTCATAAATGTTGTAAAGGAAGAGGAGGAGTACTCCCGGGCATTATCACTCCAGAATGTACGTATAGGGATGGAAAATTGTCTTCATGAAAAATAACCAAGTCATTCTAGAGTAGTCATCTACAAACGACACAAAGTAACGAAAACCTGCTTTAGACTCTACTGGACATGGACCCCAAACGTCAGAATGCACCAAAGTAAAAGGAGCACACGCTTGTTTATGGACTCTAGACGGATATGAGACTCTATGGTGTTTTGCAAACTAAAAAGACTAAAAAAACAGGTCGGATATGGGCTGACCTTAAGGTCAGAGATGCTTCAAACTGGAGAGCGTCGGATGACCAAGACGACAGTGGAGGTCCAAGGCAGTGGTAGATATGCTGGGAAAAACAATGGGAGGTAACTTTGCCTCCAGCACGTAGAGTCTCCCTGACAAGCGTCGACCTCTACCAATAGTCTTCCTCATCAAAGGATTCTGAAAAGCACAAGAATCATCAGAAAAGATAGCCTGACAGCGGTGAGTCCGAGTCAAGACACTAACAAATAATAAATTAACATATAGAGCCGGAATGTATAAAATAGTCTGTAATATGAGAGTAAGAGTAAGAGATATTGTCCTTATCCCTTTAACACGGATATAAGTGTCATCCGCAATACGAACATTCGGATATGAAGATATAGGGGAATAGTCATGCATCATACCTACGGAACCAGTTATTTTTTTTTATATCTCGGGTGTTCGGGCGAATCCGACTAATGGTCAGAGGCCTCAGTATCAATAATCCACTGGTGAGGAGATGTAGAGAGATAAGCAGTGGAGTTGGCAAAGTGCACAGAAGGGGTCAAAGAAGACTGCATCTGAGTAGGAGGAGGGAGACAATGATCAGTGGGAGGACGATCCGTCCCAGAAGAAGTCACATTAGCCGACCGAGGAGCAGATGGTCAACCATGTAACTTGAAACACGTCACGATTATGACCAGGGGCCTTGCAATAGGAGCATGGAGGTCTACTATAAGGAGTAGAAGCAGTAGTAGTGGAAGGGTGGCCCTATAGCTGATAACATGTCTTAACGGTATGACCAGAGTGCTGACAATGAGTGCAAAATGGGCGGTCTCCCCCTCGACCACAGCCTCGACCACGGGAGCTACTAGAATTGACAAGTGTTGTACGATCACCACCAGAGTCAACAGAAGACCGAATGGCACGGTTGGTTTTAGAGAAGGCTTCGGCCAAAGAGGTCTCACGACTGACCAAGATTTGAGAAAGGATGAAATCATAAGAGGGCGGTAAATTGCTCAAAAAGGACACGATGGCAAGCTACTCACATTTTTGTTGTATCTTAGTAATCTTGGCAGTAATAGGCATCAAGATATTGAACTCCTCATAAGAACTCTTAAAAGAGGCAAAGTACTCACTGAGGGAAAACTCGCCAAACTGAGGGTGAAAGAAGGATTGCGACACATCATAGAGTCTGTTCATGTTGTTCTTACCATAATACAAGAGAGCCAGATAATCCCAACTCTCCCACACAGTAAAACAATGGGTCACAAGATCAGCAATAGAGGAGTCCATAGAGTTAAGAAGACGAGTATAGAGATGGGCATCCGCTCGAGCCCAGGCCTTGGCCTTGACAGAATCCGTCTCCTCACTAGGACCCTCTTTAGTCAAATGGTCTTCTAACTCCATGTCCATGATACTAACCTTAACTCGCTGACGCCACTGAAAATAATTGAACCCACCCAAACGAACATCAATGAGCTTAATGGTAGTAAGAATAAATTCATACGAGATCTCCGATGGACAAGTAGTCACGAAAGAGGAAGAAGTCTCCTTTGTTTCAGTAGCCATAACTTAAATAAACAGAGGCAGATAAAACTACAAGGAAATCTCAAGCACCAAATAAGCTCATAGAATCGTAGCAGACCTCCTGAGTTCATAGCAAACCATAGCATACCACAAGGAAATTGCAAGCACCAAATAGGCCGATATAACCACTAAGCACATAGCACTGTAGTAGCACCCAAACTTAAAGGCATCCAATCTCATAGAAGCAAGAGCACCCAAGGACCACTGAACCCAAAATTAGAGAGCAAATGGGAATCAGAAGACAACAGCATAGAAGAAGAGGACCAGGAGAGCAAAAGAAGCACTCTGTGATGAAGCTCCCTGTGTCGCGGCGGCGCGTGGGGCGCGTGAGAGCCATGCGCAGGAGAAGGAAGAGGCGCGTGTGGACGCGTGGATCGGCTGGCCAGAGAGCCACCAGGAGGACGAACGCCGATAGGATGTCGCATACCACCCTAGACACGCCAATGGTCGAGCTTCATGAAGAAAAGATGTGAATCTACACCTTGCAAACCCTAACTCGCGGTTGAGGCGGTTGAGGGTGGTATCCGTCGCATAAGGTGGCCGATAGCGGCTAGGGTGGCACCCCTAGGGTTGCCAGCCTTTAGGCTGGTGGTGGGTGGTGGTTTTTCGGGCAGAGGAGAGGCGGTCAAGGGCTAGGCTGAGTGGTTAGGGTAGCGGTGCACTGTTCACCGATTTGGGGTTTTTGTTCTGCTGTGCACTGTTCACTTGGCTAAGTCTTTTACTATTTGCATGGCTCTGATACCAAGTTGAATGATGTGTTTTGGAAGGCTTAGCCTCTAAAGTGAGGCTCATACTTCATATTTATACATTATAGAATATGACAAGTCCACTACAACAAACTAATCTAGGCCCAAGCCCAATACTCAATACTAATACTAACTCACCAACTCATAACAGGTTGAAATACAATACTTTACCACAATCAAAGTTATACGTTCTGATTTAGGGGGGAGTACATATCTAATTCGTTTCAGGATTTCCATCAAAGAAAGGGAATTATTTCTCAACGATCATGTCCATATACTCCTCAACAGAATGGGGTGGAAGAACGAAAAAACTGTCACCTTCTAGACATTGTTCGATCTCTTCTTCTTGATTCTCTTGTCCCTGCTACTTTTTGGGTGGAAGCTTTATCCATCGTTGTTCATGTCATCAATCGACTTCTCTCATCTAAATTAGCTCAAGAAACTCCATATTCTCGACTCCACAAAAGATCCCCCGCGTATGAACACCTTTGATGCTTTGGTTGTGTATGCTTTGTAACCAAATTGATCCGTGGTAAAATGTTTAATGGCTATGCCCCCATCAAAAAGGGTATTTATATTATGACCCTTTGGCACAGAAAGTTCGAACATCACGAAATGTGGTTTTCTTTGAAGAACAACTATACTATCATAAGTATGGAGAGTCCTCAGTTCCCACCTCAACTTTTCTACCCTCTTTTGTTAATGACATTGACATCTCAGAGTCACCTCTTGGTTGGTACAAAGGATTGGTTTATTCACGCAGAGGAACAGCGATTGTAGATATCGACTCCGCTGCTTGAACCAACTACATCTGAGGTACCGCATCTATCATTCCCATCGCCTCAACTAGTTCAAAAGCCCAGTAAAATCTCCAAACCACCAAAAAGGTACACTCCTACCAAATACACTTCCTCTCATACATCCTTGTTTATCACATTATCTACCACCCCAATTCCCTTCTCTTACAAGCAGGCTGAAAGTGTGGATTGTGGGCGTAAGGCTATGTGCAAAGAGCTTGATGCTCTTCAGGCTAATGACAAATGGGACTTGGTTCCTTATCCACCTTTGGTTAAACCAACTGGGAGTAAGTGGGTTTACTCAATCAAACTCAAATCAGATGGTTCTCTAGAACGTTATAAGGCAAGACTTGTAGCATTGGGAAATTGCCAGGGATACAGAATTAATTATGAAGAAACTTTTGTTCCTGTTACTAAATTAACCATTGTACGTATTCTGTTAGCTCTTGCTGTATCTCAGGATTGGGTTCTTTGTCAAATGGATGTGAAGAACATATTTATTCACGGTGATCTAAACGAGCAAGTGTACATGAGGTCTCCCCTTGGTCTTCCTCTTCCTAGGCCTAACCTTGTTTTCCATTTTAAAAGGTCCTTATATGGGCTGAAATAAGCACCAAGGGCTTGGTTTGACAAGTTTCAAAACACACTTCTACAGCTTTTCTTTA
>JAOWBR010154471.1:0-13032 GCA_028571145.1 Dionaea muscipula
CATTTTCTTATACCCATACCCCACCTAAATGAATCGAATAGAGTCGAATACCCGCGAATACGGATATAATTGACATCCCTAATCTGACTGTTAATATCTTATGTAGTGCTAGTGAAATCATGTGCCTTCAGATATCAATTGCTCATGATGGAAGTTCGGATCTATATGTAAAATCAGTATAAAGGATTTTGTGATCAATGTAGAAATGTCAATAGGGTTGCAGTGATAATGCTAATGCTGATGATGGTGGATTTAGAGTAGCAAAGGAGTTAATACTTTACCAAGGGCTATGTCTGTCTGAGATGGTGTTCGATGTGCTGTTCAGACTTCAATTCCCACTGATTTGCTTAGGCTATTTGATTAATATCTGAATTATGCTTTTGCATGAGATGAATGAGCAAGTGTATCGGTGGTTCTTCAATAGATGGTGATCAAACCCCTGGAAAAGTACTTGGCTTGGTTAACTTGCTAACTGATTCTTTATGTCTAATGTTCTCTATCAAAATCTGTTTGTCAAGTGGCTTGCCAAATCAGAGCTTGGTGTCTGTAGCCTATATAACATAATTCTACTGGGCTCCAATTGCATTTTATTTGTGTTAGTCAATGATGAGTAAGCAAGCTACTCAACGAAAACCTGTGCCATCCTTTCTTAGTTCTGCATTTTCCGTTGGTCAAGAATTTATGTTTTAGAATGATGTTTTCGATAGACCAACTTATAAAATTAATTAGTCAATTTTATACATTGATCCATTTAGTCCCAAGTTACAGCCTTCTGTTACATTTGCTCCTAGCTTGTAATCGAATAGTTTCTAACTTATCCAGACCTGATGTAGTTGTTCTTAATATTCACAAATTTTCAATGCTTCATGTATACTTTGCCTGATTTTTCATCTGCCACCAACTGCAAAATACAATCATAGATGATCATTATGCTTTGTACTATTATTCTGGTCTAATCTTTCTTGATGTTATGCATAATTTGTATTGGTGCTATTGTGATAATTGTTTCTTTCATCTTGCTCACTATGAAGTTAAGCATATCTTTTGACCATCCACATGTAAACAGCTCCTCTGACATCCTAATAAAGTACACTTCTGAACGTGACACACTTTACGTGACATAGCCGTGTTTTTTTGCCATCCACCATCTCTTTTGATCTTTCTGTTGAATTTCGTACTCTAATGCTTGGTTGAGATTTCATTCTGTGATTTATGTGCACTTGTTTAAGTGGGTGTTGCCCCAAGTTTACTTAAGTTCCATCTGTCCTTCATTTTGGTTTAGCATTGTGTTCCTTTCTTTGGACATAGTTAACCCATTTTCCGTCTTCTAGGAAGTGGAACTCCTGTTGGGGAAGGTGGATCAATCAGCTCCCCCGGTGGTGCAACAGGCACTTTTACCAGCAATGAAGGCACTAGTTGGCGACAAACTATTCCATAACCCAGATATGGATGTCAAGATTACAGTCGCTGCTTGTTTAAATGAGATTATGAGATTAACAGCACCTGATGCTCCTTATAATGACGAAAGGATGAAGGTAGCTACAATGTCCCAAACTGAAACTTAGGGTTACATTCTTCCTTTTATGATGTCATTTAACTATTATGAACGTCTGATTCCATTTATCCTGTATTTGAGATGAATGTTGTCCATTAGTGTTATGGTTCTTTATTATCTTTACTTTCATGTCTTCCATGCAGGAAATTTTTGAGCTTATAGTGGCATCTTTTGATAAGTTATCTCTTGTGTCTGGACGTTCGTATACGAAAGCTGTTTCAATCATTGACAACGTGTCCAAGGTTAAATCATGTGTGATGATGCTGGACCTCGAGTGTGATGCACTGATAATTAGGATGTTTGAACAGTTCCAAAAGAACATAAGGTAAGAGCCTTAGCCATAGCTTGTACTTTTTCTACTTGACTACCAGGATGGAAGATTTCCTTACATTAAATTGCTCTTTTCCTGCAATACCCTCCAATACATTGCATTTTCTATATTTTGCTAGTCTTTCCCAAAACCATCGACTTCAGGTGATAGAATTGGCAGTATTTTTGTGTTCCTCTTTAAGCAAAGAATAAAACTTGTTTATCCAAAGCAAAAAGTTACAAAATTTGCAACTTACTTACAGTACTCGTAATCATATGTTACTATGCAGCTTGGCCTGTATTGCATTCTAAACCTGTCTTATCTCTGAATAGGTCTCTTTGTGAGGTAAGTTTGTGAGAATAAATACTGAAGTACCTGAAATTTGATAAGTAGTTGTGCTCAACTGGTTCAATATCCATTGCAGTAGTTTGCAGAAAGAAAATTGCTTGTCAATTGATTTTGTAAATCTGTTGGTTCCACTTGTCTTGAGATAACATTTTTGCCTATTGATACAAATTTGTACAATTGGTGCTTAGTATTTATTAGTTTGACTGCTTGGACTGGAATTTATGCTCGGAGTTGTTACTTATAAGACCATGATTGAGGAAAAAGCTTTTTTATTGTTGTTGTAGTTGAAAACCCTTTCTAGAAGAAGCTGTAATATGATATTATTTTTGTGTTCTCTTTGTCATTTTCTTGTGAATCTTCTGTGGAAAGTGTTATTACCATTCTTCCTATGAATATTTGAAGGAAAGGTTCTAGACTGGGCCTTTTTGTGAAGCAGGAGCTAAGTCTCATGATATTATTTGTAAGTACATTGTATTTGTTAATGCAAGAGATGATCTGATGAATTGCTTGCTCAATTTAATCTCCTGTTAATAGAATGTTTCTTCTGAAAAATTGAAATTCGCCTAGGACAGGTGTTGTGTTCTTCTTTTAAGAGGATCAACAGTTGACACAGATCAATGGATAGCAAAGACTTAAGGCAGTACCTCCCTTAATCTATCAAGCAACTGACTATTTCTCTGTTTCGTTTTTTAATGTAAAGATCTGATCATCCAGAAGCTGTATTTTTGGCGATGGAATCAATTATGACCCTTGTCATAGATGAAAGTGAAGATATATCACTTGAATTTCTCAGGGCCATTTTATCTTTCGTTAGAAAGGAAAATCAGGCAAGTAAAAGAATTTCATATTTGTCTCCCAATTATGAATGTTGTACTTTATTTTTAAGCATTTTGAAAATTTCAACTTCCCCTTTCAGAATTCTTCACTGATGTCATGGAAGTTGGGTTCTGAGGTAATTCAAAACTCTGCTGAGAAGCTTAAACCTTATCTGGTAGCAGCAATAAACTCTATGGATATCAGTACAGATGATTATGGTACTGTAGTGACCTCTATTTGGGAGCATTCCTCTCATGCTTCAGAGCACAATCATGCTGATGATTCAGGGGAGAAGTTGGTGAGTCCCTTGTTACCTATAGTCGTCGTAAATATGTAGTTGACATATTGATCTTTTGATGCAGTGAGAGTTGTATAAATGTTTTTTGTTTCTGGAGTTGTGCTGCATGTATTGAATAATTTCTTACCCTTCATGTAATATAAGAGAAGGAACTTTGGTTCTACTATCTGATGCCTACATTAATTTTCAGTCTTGTTCTCTACCCTAGAATGGAGTTTTAGGTCGGTTACCCAACGTGGGAATGCCATTATATAACCTCATAACCTTCATAATGAGCGAGGGAGCATTAGAAAGTTCACTTTGTGTGATTGTAGCAATGAAAATTTCATCAGGAATGTGATGTTCTCTTTTAACACTTACTGTTTGTTTATGTACTGCTGATAATTTAGTTTAAGCATTATACATTTGCATAGAGATAGCAGAGATTCCTCACCCCAAAAAAAGGAAAAAAGAGTGCAGAGTTTCATCAGCAATGTGACGGTACTGTACAGTTCCAGGACAGGTCATTTCCAAGTGGTTTAACAGTCAAAATGACTTGTTTTTCACTGAATTGAATAATATAGCTCTTGTTGTAATGTGAGGATTTCCATTCTCTTGTTTTCTACTGTGTGATGGTAACTGATTGGCTGGAAAGTCATGAATGAGCTATTGTCCACACTTCCAGTAATAAATTGGAGTCACTAAGACTTAATTGTCATGAAATAAGTTACAGCACAGTAAAATGTAAAAGAAAAGAGAAAAGATTGGAGGAGACAAAGATAACAAAGCAGTGAATTTCCATTTGTATTATGTCATCATTGTGACAGAATGAAGTTTAACCTAATGATCAGAGTCATAATTTGTTGCTGCAGGTAACTGAGCATACTGCGGCTAATGCTACTTCTGCAGAAGTTGTTCAATCTGGCAATGAACAAAAGCATGTCTTAAGCCCTGAAAGCAAGAAGTTTGAACAACTTGCTACCACCAAGAATAAACATCCAAAGTCATTGGCAACTAGTAAGCATGCTGAGAAGCCCAGGAGCCCTGATTTGAAAATTAAGGCGGAGAAAGAAATGGGCTCAAATAAAATTCTTGATAAAAAGAGCAATAAGCGTAATTCCCTAAACCCCGACGAAGGGCATGGGAAACCCTCAATTAGCAAGGGAAAGGGACAATTATTTGTCAGTTCACAAGCCATTCCTAGAAAAACTTCTGCAGTTTTCAACACTCCAGGGACCACTCCGGCATCAGGAGACTTGGTTCCCAAGGAGGAGCTTAATGATCAGGAAGACAAAGAGGTTCCTCCTGTAGATTTGCATCCGCACTCTGATGGCATGAAAAAGCGGGCCAAGCGCAAGGAACTCTCTGAAGGATCTGGGGAGAAGGTATTAAGTATTAGCTGCGCGCATAGCTTTATTCCTTCTCATTTTTGTAGATGAGTGCTCTGATGTTGCCCTGTTATTTTTGGTGATATGTATAGGGAGTGACTTCAAAGTCAAAAGGACGTTCCTATAAGAATAATGAGAATCAAGAGGATAATACCGCAGAAAAGGTTTCACGAAGAAAGCAGAACCTGGTCCTTGATGAGGTACATGTGCATAAATGGTCTCATGTGTTATTTCCGTTTCCTGGAAATTTCCACGTTATTCCCACCTGGGACTTCTTCTGTGGGACTAGTCACTAGTCTTTGAGTATTTTACTGTAATAGTCTTGCCTCTCTGTAGTTTACTTTCCGCATAGTCAAAAGAGTGTGTCGAGCTTGTTTTTCTTTGTAGTGTTTTTCTCTCATCATTCGTCACAGTTTCTCTCAGTTCAGCAATTTAACATGCTGAGTATGACTGGTACTGCGGCTCAGGATGTTTCAAGTTTTGTCGAAAAGGTTATATGAGTAGTATGGGCCATGGCTGGTACTGCAGTTCACCATGGGGTTGTTTCTTACTTTGACCCTTCACTACTTAATTCACTTAAAAATGTAACTCCTTAACTATACGAGTTTTAGGGATATGGCATCTGTATTAGACCAAGACCTTTTTTCCTCCCAAGTGGGCTATGTTACTTGGATATGACAATGCTATTTCCCTTAAATTGTGCCACACCCTCAATTCATTATAGGTCATGCTTTATAATTCCCTCTAAAATCCTCTCTAGTATCCCTCTTTCCCTCTTTAATTTTCCAGTACCCAAATCTTGGTGAAGAGACTAGAACAACAACAAAAAGGTTTAGTTCTACATAAAGGTACTAAATATGGGGTTTTCCCAAAGAAGAAGAAAGTATGACAAAACGGTACTAAATATTTGCAAATTTTAGTACAATTTGGCTACTCTGCTTTGCTTTTATTATTCAAGCCTATGGAGCATGAAAACCCTCAAGACGTAAGTTATCACGCCATCAATGCTTTATTTTTTGAACTCTTCATAAACTTCTAAGAACATCTGCAGAACTCTCAAAAGTTTCCCTATGTATCCCAGTTCTTTATGCATTTCTTAGGATGATTTCTTGATTTCAAACCAAAAAGAGAAAGTGTGAGGGCTTCCTAAATTATCCCACCAAACCTATTATTTCACTCACATTCATCACTATTCTTGCACCAACCCGTATTCTGGCTTTCAAACACAATAATCGCAATGATAAAGATGGTGCATGTTCTCTAGTCAGGTTATTTGGTTGTCATTTTTGGTCTTGCTCTACCTCTACCTCAACTTATCACTTATCTCGTCCTCTCCTCTTTGGTTCATGATTATGCTATCTCATTAGCTCTATATATACAAAAACAACTACTACAATGAAGTATTTTTCCCACTAAGTGGGGTCGGTTACATGTCAATCTTCTCTATTATGCACCATGTCCACGTGAGGTCATGGTACAATGTGAGGTCATTAGTTCCATATATGAATAGATATATTTCCTATATGCTTGGAAATCTGTCATTTACCATTTTCATGTCTTTTCCCTTTTCCATTTCTGTGCTACCTATATTCAAGCCTCTAGGAATATAATCCCTTGACGCTTTATTACTATAACTTGCCATTTCTTTCAGCTCTGATTAATTTTCCATATTCCAAATAGTGATGAAAAAACTCGCTCGACCCTTTTTCAGTCTCTTGCATTTTCTTATCCGTTCCTTTCATCAGAGAAAATTGTTTTCTGAAATTGTCAGCCGTCTTATTGTGCAAGGTTAAATATAGAAATTAGAAGCTATAATCGGATCAGTCTTTGAAACTAGGTTTGGTTCAATATAGCGCTTATGCCTCAAAATTCAATATAGCTCATTTAATGCAAGTGAAAAAGTTCTAGAAGTGGTCCTAGGATACTATAGCTTCAGTAATTAGCATAGTATCTCATGCCTTTTCTTTTTCCTTTCCTTTCATAGAGTTCTGTTGATTTAATGCTGGTTCATTATGGTCCTAGTTAGTCGTCTAATTTTAAGGATTTGCTTATTGTTCCTTTGATTGTGATAGTTTATCGACCTAGTCACTATCCCTAGCTATTTAGGAATGTAGCATGTGTAAAAGGATATTTCCTGCTAGTAAACAAAGCATTTCCAATTTTTGCAACATCATTCTATTTAATGCTACTGACGGATATTGGTATTTATACTAGAAGAATGCCCTATCTGGCTCTGCATCTTGATTATGCCCATGCCTTCTATGATGTGAACACAAATCATCAAGCAAATTCTTACTACTTTCTCAATTTGTTGTTGGAGCAAAATGCAACTTCATGCATATTTTAGAAGCATGAAGAATGACAGTTTCAAGGATGAATTAGTGACTTAATTTTATATCATGTTCTCACATGCCTATGTGGCATATATAAGGTGGATGAGAGTTCTTGAGCTTGTTGTATAGTAGTTTTGTGGAGGAAGAAGTAGCTAGGATAGTACTATGCATTATGAACCTATGGTTGTTGGATTGGAGAAACAGTTGACTAAAGCTAATTTGCACCGAGACTAAGCATTAGGACAAAAGAATAATCAATTTATGATTGGTGATGGGGAAAGGCATAAGAGGAAAATTACATCATTGAGAGTAAACTAGGATATCTTTATGATTGGAATTATTTCAGATTTGAGATTGTTTCTTTGTTTTTGTACTTATTAATTAGGATATCTTGAAGTTGAAACCGATTAAACGAAAAAATGGCCACAAAAGCAAGTTTTCCATAAGAAATGCATTGAGAACCTTGAAAAAAGAGTGACTTGAACAAAGCATTGTAAGGGTTCCGTGCGTAACCCATTGAGAACTTCGAAAAAACCTGTTAAAGAATCAACTCTATCATGAGGTCAACCTTATGGTAGAAGGTCCATGAAATATATTTAATACACCCCCTCACGTGAATGTCTCTTTGGATTTAAAGCGTTGATTGTGTACTGACTCACCTCATACCAAATGTTAAATAAATGAAAGTTGCGTACTCATAGGATTCAAACTTGTGACCTTTGGTTACACCTTCTCTGATACCATGCTAAAAAATAAACTCTACCAAGAGGTCAATCTTACGGTAGAAGGCCCACGAAATATATTTAACAAAACCGAACAACCAAAATACTCGAAACCTAAGTTTGCGCTATCAACAATGGCCACAATAGCAAGTTTGGAATATTTCGAGGAAATGAGAGACCTCAAGAAAAGAATGATGACTCTTATGGGTGAGAAATTTGATTTCATCACCACCCAACTTTTAGCCTTGATAAAAGAGAGGGAAATTCCCGACGCTATCGAAAACATTGCTTTCATCTGTAAAAGCAAAAGCAATGAAGACGATACAATTGAAGATGACGATGAAGATGTGGATGTAGCGAAGTCGAAGATGATGTAAATGAAGGTCAAGGTGAAGTTAATGTGGAAATTGACAAAATCCATCAAGAAGGTTTTGAGAGTATTAAGAGTCTTATAGGGTCCATTGAGGAAAGTGGATCATCGAATTTGTCATTCTTGGCAGCTTCCTATGATGTTACAAATTTGTACAATTTCAGTCATTCCTTGTTAAGGAGAGGACAGATGGTTGCTAAAATAGATTATGTTGTTCCTATGAGATCTCCACGCTTATTCCCATCTTGAAAACTCGTGGACAAGGTTTTTTCCCCGAGGGGAGTGTGATTGGGGAAAGAAATTAGTGGAGAATCACATTCTTGGGAGTAGCCAAAGTAAGCTACATTACGTGGATTACAAGAACACATGTCTCCTCATTTTTAATCGAAGGATGAACATTTAAGGAATTACTATATGAATGGATGCATGGCTAGAGAAGTAATTGTGATGGAAACATATTGCTAAGGAAAGAGTAACATTGTTTGTTCCTTTTTTGTTTCAGACCTAGCTCTCATATGGATTGCATGAACTCTACAAAAAGTTTAAGCGTATGTTGTAAAAGCACAATATACCTTGTGCGTCTTATCATGTCACAAAGAATGTATAGTTTGCATGAATTCAATCAAAATTACGTATACAACCACAATTGGCGGGAAAGGTTGAGTTAAAAAATTGCGTATATCCAATCAAAATCTAAGTAGAAGGTTGAGATTCCTATAGTTTTTTGTGTGCATGAATTCAAAGATAATTTGAAAACAAGACATAAGGATTATCCTGCGTGCATGTAAAACAATTGTTCCCGTTTCCAATAAATAAATAGGGTGATGAGATGGGAAAAATATAGAATGACATCAAGTCACTGTGAGGAGGGCCATTGACGGTATGAATTAACTCAACCACCACCATATGCCTTTATCGAGCTTGAAAGTTAAATGGTCTAATTTCAGAGCGATCTACATGGTGATATCGAGAAAAATGATCGTCTAAGGTTATTTGAGCAAGTGTTGCATATTACTAGTTAAGCAATTATACGCACATCTTTATCTCTCTGTATGAACAAAAGTAAAAGTTTTGGTAGCGAACGATAAAAGGGGGAACACAAGGAAACTAGTTCCGAAATCCAACAATTTTAGAGTTACAAAGTTTGTTTTTTTTTTTTTTTAATAAAATGTGATACCCTGCATAATTTAAATTTCCTTGCCTTATGCCCTATTTCCGTGGTTAAGCTTGTCGCTTTTACAATCAGAACATGGAAGGGGATTATATATGGTTGATTGGCATGTATACTAGGGAGTAGATATCCTGGGAAGATAATTACTATGATATTATCTCCAAAATTAAGGCTTTTGTCTTTCTAATCTTGCATGCACTTAGCAAAGGCTGTTCAAAAAATAGCTAATTGTGATATTTGTCCTTGTGAGTCTTTGAGAATCGAGACTTCTAAGAGAAATGATGTACTATACTTTTAGAAGAGGGATGGATATTTTGATCTTTGATGTTTCATTGATTAATGCCAATGGTCATAAGAATTCATAAAATTGGTCTCGCGGTCAAGATTCTCTAACCTACTTAGCAAGTGAAAATTCTTTCAAGATATAGCAAAACTTTGTTGGAGAACAAGAAAAGCTTTAACTTAGGGATCGTTTAGCACTTCAGGAAATAATTGCGTCTAAAGTAATTTCTCGTCCTATGCAGAAGTCAAAATTGATAGTGATAATCATTAAGCACGAATAAGTAAACAAGATTTCGAAGAGAGATACACTCTGAAGCTACGTGGAAAGCTCAACAGAGATTACACATTGTCTAGCTCTAAACCCTAAAGAGTAATTCATTGAACGGATATATTGTGGATCTATTTTCTTGCATTCTAACATCTTCTGCAATTAAGCCTAAAAAATATAATTACTATGGCAAGTAAATCTTTAGTATAAAGTGAAAATCTAAAAATTAAAGATCTAGCCAAAATTAATAGTACTTTTGGAACAATCTATGACTGAGAATTCGAGGAATCCATATTTGTGTTACATTATGGACGAAATGGGGTAGTTCTCTCCTGTCCAAGAGGGTTCCTGTCTTTCTTCATGCGCTCTGGTGCATTCCTACCAAAACCATAGAAAAGATAAACAAAGTAAATTGTATATTAAAAAAAAGGTTATTTAATATATACTACAAAAAGATAAAAAGGGTATACAAAATCTTTCCAAAAATAATGTATAATATTAGATTAATTTTTAAAAAATAAATCAAAAACTAACTTCTAAAAATCTCACTTAATACAACAACAACACGATCACTTTCTACTGAGTGGGGTCGGTCACACGTATCCATTGGATACATGCTCACAAGATCCATAGAACTAATACGAAATCAATAGAACTAATTACACAATAAAACACAAAAAGTATGAATGAAATACGACGACGACGACACGATCACTTCCTACTGGGTGGGGTCAGTCACACTTATCCATATTATACATGCTAAGAACAAAAATCAATCGAGCGAGTGGTATTTTATTTGTCATTAAAGTTTAGTCTACTCGATTTCTAATGATTAATATAACAACTGATATGACATTGTGTGATTCGTCCCATTTATATGAGTTGCTTCCAATGCCATTTTCTGTTGTAGAAATTGAGATCCTATTTGCTAACAAGTCTCTAAGCTTTTATGATATTTGGAGGCATTTGGTTGATTTGTGTTCTTGTTTGCATCCAGACGATGATTTGTGTCCTTTTTTGGTGTCAGCTTGCCTCTGCTCTCAAATTTTGTTGTCATGTTTAATCCTTTCTTATTGGCGAAGGTTTAATTTCTGGTTCTTTCTCTCTTTTTGACGTGTTTCAGGTCTTTGAAACGCCTCATGGTAAAAAGTACTACAAGGAGGATTTGATTGGCTCAAGGGTTAAAGTTTGGTGGCCAAAAGATAAAACGTAAGTAGTTTGACATCGCAGGTAGATAGTGGTAATTTATATGTGCAAATGGCTTGTAAAGACACTTCTTTACCATCATAATTTTTTAGGGGGTTGGACTTATGGACTATCACCGTTTCCATATTGTTTATGTGTTGTGCTTATCACTGCTTTAGGAATGTAAAGCCCTAAAATGGCTCTAGAATGTTGAATTATGATAACAGATTGCTAATGCTAGGCTGCTGCCAGTATATAGTTGAGTGGGATCCAATGAACTCCATCAATCTGGCACTGGATTGTAGCCCCTGTTTAAGCAGCTTTGTGTTCATTTCTCGAATTGGTTGTTTTTCGCTCGATCATGTCTATTTGATTAAAGCTTCTGCTATCTATTATATTTTGCAGATACTATGAGGGTGTAGTTGCTGAGTTTTTCCCATCAAAAATGAAACACAAGGTGAGAATGAGATGGCTACTTCATTCGCTGTGTATTATCTCTTTCTGCTATAGTAGTGATTACCACCCTTCCTCAAATTTTATACATTGCAGATAGAGTATGACGATGGAGATGAAGAGATTCTGAATCTCAGGAAAGAAATCTGGGAGTTGATAGGCAATGACGATGTAGGTGTTTTACTTGTTTGAACTATCATCATCATCATCATCATCATCTTTTTCTTTGAGTGGATTACTTAACCGTCCGTCATTTTCAAGATTCTGATCTTGCCTATCCGGTTCATATATAGGAAGAGACCGATGATCAAGCTGCTCTTCCTTTGCCTAATTTGTAAGTGTACTTTACGCGTGCGTTTTCTTGAAACGACTGAAATTTGGCATGCCCTTAAAATTGATTCCTGGAAATGTTATTGCTCGCTCTGCGGTACAGATTGCTCTGTCATTTTTTTGTTAGCAGCAAATGCAATGCAGTTGAGCATATATGATGCCTGCCTTGTGGTGTTGATTTCTTGAGCCTCTGTCTCTTGAATCTGTTATTTTGCTTGTTCTGCTCCCAGTTACTTTCTTCTTTGGATTTACATCACCTCACCTCACCTCACCTCACCCCAATATGACAGGCCTCGACTGACACCTCAACGTGGCACCACGGACAAGGGTTTAGTCCCTGATTCAGGCAGTAAATCCAACGATGTACCCCGAGATGGCAGTGAACCTCGAGCAGATGCTACAGAGAGATCAAGAGAGTCTGAAAGAAGCGAGGCCAAAAGGCGGAGATTAGTCAAAGGGCAGAAATCCTAACCTCATCCATCCATCCATCCCCATGTACTTTCTAGTTCTATATCAATCATGATCTTATCTTACTTATATAAAGGTAGTTAGTTAGTTAGTTAGTTGTGCCTAGTGACAGATATCTTATGGAACTTAAAATTTTGTCGGCCGTCGTTTACATATTTATATCGCTCATTCATTTGTTTGGTGGCGAAGCCATCTGGTATATATAGCGCATAAAACCCGCACCTACTGTACATAGTTTAGGCATATACAATCGGTGTGGGTTTCTGCGGGGCAGGGCGGGTACTTCCCTTGTATTATTATTGATTTGAATTGAGTTTGGTTGAGTTTAGTTGAGTTTGATTCCCATGTTTGTTGAGAGCATAGAATTTGCTCTGGCTGGCGTTGGCTTTTCCTGATTATAAATGAACTTTGATTATTTATGATTTACTTAAGCTGTTGGGCAATACGTAACAAAGAAGGCTGATAGATATCACTTAACCTCTTGTATATCCATAATTATCTATCAAGCTGACTAATGCATCCATATGAAGGTGGATGTGTAGAGTTAGTTATTTGTAGTGAGAGAAGAGATCCGTCGGCAGATTAGAATGACACCGGCAGTTGATAAGATAAGAGAGAGATGTCTACACTAGACAGTTCATCTATGAAGGATACTGCCAGATGCGACGATCAGAAGAACAAGAGGCGACCGAAGAAGATTTTGGGTGAAGTAATACGTGCGAATCTCAACATGCTACGACTTATCGTAGAGAATGC
>JAOWBR010154482.1:0-13031 GCA_028571145.1 Dionaea muscipula
GATTTCTTCCGATTTCAACATCTTTTTCAGCCATAAGCTTGATTTCGCGTCTTGCTTTCCTTGACTGACTTAAGCATTGGAGCGGTCGTCCTGGGCTTAAAACCTCGGGCTTCCCTCTGACGTGGTTTGTTAGTTTTTCCAGGCCCAAGAGTCGATCTACTCATACCGGGGGCCGATTCAGCGTCGGCTCAGCTTTTTGAACCGATTTTTCCTGCTTAGGTAACCGGAAGCGGTTCTCAAGCCTTAGGTGTTATCGTTTGGCTCATTTTCAGGCGATAACAGCTCTGATACTACAAATGTCACACCCCACCCCGGGTGGACCGGCGTACGTCCAGTGGACCCCATCATGGACCGCGTAAGCCTAAACTCCAAATCCAACCAAAGGTCCAACAACATCCATTAACATGAAAACGAAATCTCACTATGGGTCAGCAAAGTGGACCAATGTCAAACAGAGTGCATGGGTGGAAACTACAACAAACATTAAGAAATAAAGTCTAATGCGAAAGTCTAACAATCCAAATCATATGACCAAGCTGCCTCATGTGTTAAAAGATTCAACAGCTAGAAACAAGGACATACTATGGTCAATATCCTAAGGGGCGCGCCGTCTCCCTGCCGCATCCTCCTAGTCCGGATCAACTACCTGAAACCATAATTTAACGGGGGTGTACACGGGGTTAGAATAGAAATCAAACTCATGCTGAAAGATATAAATGATCTCAGGAATTCCATGAGGTGTGGGGGATGGTCCAAATCAAATGTATGTAATGACCCGACCACCTTAATCCGGAGCCCGTAGGTGATCAGGGAATAATTGGAGGGAACCACCCCCACGATTATAAGGTACGACTCATGGAATGAATATCAAAGAAGAGTGAGGGTACGAGTACAAACATATCAATCATGGATTATGGAAAACAGTAACCGTCACAACATAACCAGCATGTGAACACCAACTCAAACGAAAGCACAGAAACAACAACAGGAGACTAGAAGTAGAAAGCCACAAGCTAACAACATAAGACCAAACAGATCAAAGGTAGTCTCTAGTCTCCTAAGTCCAACAATGCCATAGTTCCTAATACTGGGTAATGGACCACGGTACACTCTAGGTGTACCCACAAACCATCAAACAAATCTCACTTTGCCATCATAAAAAACACGATCATGGGGTCCCCGCCCGAACAGGGCGCGTAAATCGATATGGTGACCGAAATACAAACAACCACGAAGGCACCGTCCGAGTATCCGTGATCAGCGGAATCCCCAAGGATGTTGTGTCGCTACGGGAATGTCACACCCGAGTGGCCGAGGTCACTTAAAGAATGTAACCCCCGGACTTACCCTCAACCTCGACGAACATGAATCCAATCTCTTTTCTTTTCTTTCCAAATCACCTCACTAGTCCACACTCAATCACAAACAACAAGCCAACAGAATCATGCAGTATACATATTAGAACTTAAAAGCTACAACATGATAACAATCAATCAAGGGAGTGTGGACAATCACACAACAACACAGAGCATGAACCATGCACAACAAGTGAGGAGAAACAACAAGGAAAGATGCATATCAAGGCTCAACGGAAATAAGAGAAGAGGAATGGAGGGAACGTGTACACCCCTCACTTGGATACTAGCAATGCCCAAGAACAAAAGTCCTCAAGCTAGTGAACTCCATACACAACCACGTCGTCACTTAAATCACACATGGAGACAAATCACCAAAACCGTCCAATGACGCTAATCACGTAAAACAACACCCCAAGACCCTATATGAGTCTCCTAGAATGTTTAGGATGCATCTCGAAATGAACGAAAAATAACACCAAGTAAAACGGATCGCAACAGGTAGAACCGATCGACCGAAATCCCAAGAACCGGTCGACCGTTCGACCTACCCTTGCAGACAACCGGACGGACAACGAGCCCGTTCGAAATAGGATCGACCGAAGACCCCGAGGACTGGCCAATCGTTTGGCCACCTCCTGTAGATGGTAGAACAGACAGAGAGCCTGTCAAAACACCGGTCGATTGAAACCCGAGGGACTGATCGACCGGTTTGTCCAGCGTCTGCAGAATCTACAGAATGCGAAAATACGAGAAGTCGAAACCCAAAATGCTAACCCAACCGATCCAACCCCAAAACACCCAGAAAACATGCACAAAAGAACACCTATTCATGCCACTAACATGCCCAAACACCAAGCACATCAAAATCTTGCTAATCGACAAAACTGAACCATCCCAAATCCCCGAAACGGAAACCGATAAAAACGAATCCAATCCTCACGCTTAAACCATGAACTGACAACACACTTATGATCAAATCAACTCATCGATGGGGGTTAATCCCCCACCTACAGCCATGGTCTATGAATGGGAAAATGGAAAACGAAACTAAAGAAAAATCAAACCTTAATCGAAGCAAAAATCCAAATCACGACGAAAGCTCAATCCGATCGCGCCTAACGTCACCACTACTGGCCGATCACCACCATGAATCAAAAAGAGAATCGAAATCATCATCACATCCTTCACATGGCCGAAACCAAGAAGAGGAGAAAAGGAAACAAAAAATCACTCACCCGAAATCTCGAGAAGATGACGCGATCGATGTGCCGCCGCTAGACAATCCTGGCCGCCAATCTCCTTCCCTTCCTCCTACCGCCAATCAAAAATTAAAGAGAGGAGAAGAGAAGGTGAAAATGACGTGTGGGGAAGGAAACCGAAAGAGGAAGAGTAAAAGGGGTTATGGGCGTTTCAGAATTCAATTCCCCTAATTCCTCTTCTAATCAATGATGGTAGGATGGTAATCTCCATCGCCCCAAAAACTAAAAGAAAACCATGGAATTAAAAACGTAGTCGCTAGGTTTTGAACCCGCGACCTCCCCGTTAAAATCCCTCGACCGCTTCCACCCGAATGGGCTATGTGGAAGTCTTGAGATTTTAATAAGCCAATTAAATTAAAATCCAAACGGGTTATTCTAAATAACCCAGTTCAACTTAAATTTAAACCGGGACGAACCAAAACGGGTTATCACAATTACCGTCGTTTATATTTCCAGCCTTAAATTCTTGCTGTCACTTAATTTGGTTGCTTCACTGTTTTTAAGAATCACGGATTTGATATACACTATTATGGAGATTCCCTGTGGGATCGATTTTTTAATTATTACTCGACGAGGCAATACACTTGCTATTCTGAAATCGTTCACCTGCTCAGTGCATGCCCAAGGTACACCAACTGTCGGATCTCCTCCCTCGTAGGGCCGATGATGAGGGGAGACTTCATGGGGGGCATAATTGCAGCCGAGACCTACTGGGGTCTCGACATACTGAAGGGGAACTTTGAGCTAGGGTATCTCGCTAGGAGTCCCTGGTTGTTGTAGATCTGGCTCGACGAAAGATTGAATCTACTACTTCCTACACAAGTGCTATCCTCGGGATATAGCCTTCGGTATTTTACTGCACAAGGTGGCATGAAGGTCACCTGCTGCGAGTTTGATTAGGCACTGGTCATGTGGTTGATGAACTTGACTATTGAGTTCATTGTCTGGACCCTTCAGTACATGACTTACCTATATTATGTTGTTTAGTCTGCGATTTGTGTAGGCGTGATGATTTGTGGCCTGACCACTGATGAGTGCATAAAAGTGCGCTCATTATGGTCCTAATTTATGCCAAAATAATTATACTAAGGTCCTAAGCACATGGAGTTTAATACGTATTTTAATTATATTGTGTGATGCCTGTTCTACGGTTTTATGCGTTTATTTAATGATTTTACAGATTGGAGATGGACCAGGATTGAATTGGACCAAGTTTGGACGATTAGTTACGCTGACATGCGAGCCCGAAGGCTCGCGAATTCGTTCGGACACGTCTGCAAGCTGAACGCGCGGCCCAGGCCCAATTTGTCCTAGTCACGACCGTGACTATAGTGCCACGCCCATGACCAGGCATGGCCTGCACCCTATTTAATCTATCAATCTGCAGAGGCCGATTTCTCTTCTTCCACTTTGAAACCCTAGACGGCAGATGACATTTGGAGATCCTTGAAGGCGATTTCACCTCGGAGCAAGGCGCAGACGCGACAACGGCCATCCACATACACTCGGCGAGTAAAATATACCGACGGGACGCGTGCCAACTGAATGCATCATCCGGTACTCTAGTTTAGGTTTGTTAGTCAAAGATTCAACCATTTGTATACCGTTTGTGTTGGTTTGTTGTCTGGATGTCGGATTGATGGACCGTTAGTCGCTAGGGTATTGATTTATGCATAAACTGTGAACCCGCTAATTTATTTCTCGTGGCCTGGATTCGTTTCTGATAATTGTGACTATTGTCTAGATTTATATGTTTGGTGTGAAACTCCGATATTTGCTATGCCCTGCTACGCTTGAGATAGCATCTACGTAAGCCATCCAAACCTAAATCGAACCAAACGACTAATCCACGGTCAAACCCTAATCTTTTTTTGCATAAAAACAAGAATAAAACGAACCGATAAAATCATTTAAACCCGCGTGTTGTCTGGTTGCAGACGCGCAAGTCTGCCTGAGGAACTTAACACACAACACGGCCGTGACCCACGGTCACGACCGTGACTAGCATAAGGAGTCACGCCCATGTTGGCTCAACACGGCCGTGACTGGCTTCAATCGAACGCCTTTTGTCTGTCTCGTCTTCGGTCAAACTAGTCGCCAATTTGGTGACATTTATCCTTTACTTTATATGCATTTTAATTATTGTTCACCCCAATTGAACCCACGTTCAATATATCCCACTGCTAGGAGCGTTAATTAATTCAACCCGAGAATTTACAACCGTCCCGTGGATCGACCTCGACTCACTGCTAACTTCTTAGTGGTAAGCCGTCAATATAAATTTTAAATATAGCAACGCCCGACGACGCGTGCTATCTAGATTTCATGGCAAGATTCAACAGAGCATACATCCATATCCCGGGTCTCAGCGGTGAGCTGGCGATGACCGCCATCCTAATAGGATTGTGTTCTGGGAACTTCCTCGAAGACCTCACTCTTCGACTACCACGTAGTTTTGACGAACTGCTTCAGAGAGCACGCAACTTCATGGCTTTGGAGGACCAAACCAGAGCCCGGGTGACTTTCGACTCCAGAGTCCGGCATTGTCGAGGCTCCAGTGAAGACGACGGTGATAGCTCTCCCGAGAGACGTCATCACAGAGGCACAAGATCTCGGCGACATCGTTCAAGACCCCAAGAGACCGACCATTCGCTGGAGGAACACACTCCTCAGTCACCACCGACAGAGCAGGTCTTCATGGGTTCCGACGACCTCAGGGAGTTTACCCACGAGCAGCGTCTCTGGGAGTAGCGCCCCTCAGGATCGCGACAGAGCCGCCGTAGAAAGAAGTGGTGCTTGCTTCACAAGAAGTGCGGCCATAGTTCAGAAGACTGTAGAGACCTGAGAGTCCAGCAAGATCAGCAGACCCGGACCGACTAGAGGATGCTCTCACCACTTCTGCCGCACACAAAGGCATCCGCCGCCTTCAGGCCTTTGCCATGCAGGACTCACTGACATGTCCATATTTTTGTATTTGCTTCCCTTCTCTTTTTCTGCTACTTATATGTACTGAGCTTACATTTTCAATAAAATCTGGGACTTACTTGAGCGTCGGAGGGGCCCCCCCGAGGTTAAACACCTTGGTCTCCCACTGACAAGTTTGCAACATAGCACAGGTCTCGGAACGCAAGCGATTGCACCATCCGCTCATAGCAGCATCGATATTGCATATTCAACCCATGCCTCGGTCTGATTATCGAGGTCCACACTTCTGCCACACGAGGCGTTCGGTGATATTCACTCATCTCTTCTTACTCCTTTACTCTTTTACTCTGTCCCTTCTTCCGCAGAAGATAAAAGTACACAGAACACAATGGAATGAGAATTTTCCCTTCGTAGAGTAAAGCCAACCAGATCTGTCCTTCACTTGCTGGCCCCAGGGAGGGGACGGATCGGTCCTGCAATTGAGAAATCATGTCGGCTCTCGTCCGCATCTCTATCTCAACGGATTGGATGGGGGACTCAGAGCCCTCTGGTCGGAAAAACCCCGCCACTGAGTCGGGTCCGCTCTGCAGTGAAAAGTCTCATCTTCAGTGCGTTCCATTAAAAGGCTCATCCACCTAGCCGTCCCGTAATTGAGAAATCACGTCGGCTCTCGTCCGCATCTCTATCTCGGTGGACTGGATGGGGGACTCGGAGCCCTCGCGCCGGAAAAACCCCGCCACTGAGTCGGGTACGGTTCTAACGATTTTAATGTCAAGTACAGATCTCAGATTGCGTAGACTGGATTATACCCCGACCTGACCACCGGACGTCGTCGGAAAAATAAAAGGATACTTTCATGTTTCATGTGTAATATAGGCATATCTGCTTCTTTGTTTGGCGTGTGCTTGTTTGTTTATATCATTGCAGGCACGCAAAACACTTAAACCCGCCTATTCATCTTCAGCCGTATTTGGAATAGTGTGAGAAGGGTCTGTCGCGATTGCGATACAGAGTTTCCTTCGAATCGGTTATGTAAAGGTGAACCTGTCGCGACTGCGATACAAAGCTTCCTTCGTATCGATTACGTAAAGATGAACTTGTCGCGACTGCGATACAGAGCTTCCTTCATACCGATTACGTTAAGGAGAACCTATCGCGATTGCGATACAGAGTTCCTTTTTCACCGTCAAGTCGACTACGCCTAGGGTCTTCGTCTACCCCCGGTAACTCTTGCAACAATCAACAAACACCGAGACCATTCCCGTCCAGCTGACGGCTGTTATCCTGCCATGTAAGGTGAAAGGATTTATCTATTTCCATGGTAGGAGGATAACACCCGCCAGCTGTGGCTCTTTCTACAACTACTCAGCCACTATTGATCCGTCAGTCGACCAGTGATTCTGCTTATCTCTCTAGCTTCTCAACTACTCTCATCCATTTCTCAGACGACATCGCCACTAATTATCAAAGTCGGGGCGATACCCGCCGATTGTTCAAGTCGTTATTCTTAGGCCACTCAGCGCCTATCTTCGGCCAATTGGCCCCTGTCTGTATATGTATGTATATACTTTTGCTTCGCTAATCAGTTAGGCTTGACCGATCGGTCGCCTAGGAGCAAAGTCGGGACCATTCCCACCTGCTGTTTGGCCGTTCACTGCCTCTGACTCACTGGTCATCCGGATTGACTTCTCCGCCATCTTCGGCTTCTCGACGGCTCCTTCGGCCATTGCCTCCGAATTTATAAGACGCTGCCATTGTATATTTCAGAATTGTCAGTCTGTCTCCGAATGGTCATTGTTCACTCAGAAGTCGGGAATTCTGCCCGCCGATCACTCGACCTTATATTATTTATTGACCTCTCCGCTTCTAGCATAAACCTCTCGGCCACGACCCGCTCTCAGTCCTCGATTATGAAGACCAACCATTCGGTCGCTGCTATTATAACTCTCAGGGATGTTATGCCATCTGAGCATCGATCTTTCGGCCGTTTACACCTTCTTATTACAATCGGCCCATCGATCATTCCCGTCCCGTCGACCACAATTCTCGACCGTTCGGTCATGGGTAAATCCTGTTTGTAAATCATTGCACCGCCTAACAATCATCATTGTTCGTTTTGATTTCAGGATCAATCTACATGACACCCCAAGCCATCTCTCGTGACCAACGGTTGAGCAACCACTCTAACCGGCTTCCGAGCTATTCTCATCCCCATATAAGCCTAGTCCGCCCTGCCTTGGACGTTCTTCTCCCCGTGTAAGCCAGGTCCGTCCCACCTCGGATGAATTTCTGCCTATGGCCTAGGGTCCGTCCCCGCACACAGGTTCATAAGCCGGGTCTACTCCGCACAGTTCCCGTGAGAGTGGGATTGCTCCCGTTGGGATCGAGAAAGTCGGGACCCTTCCCGCCGGCCGTTCGGCCGTTCACCACTTCTAGCTCATCGGATGTCAAGATTAACCTTTTTTGACAAGAGAGAAACAGCAACTGCCGCCAATGCTCCACCATGACATTGAGCTCATCAAAATGAAATCAAGGTGTCCATGTAGCGCTCCACTTTCTCCGGCTCCTCAGCCGTCACCTCCAGCTCCTCAACCGTCACCTCCGGCTCCTCAGCAGTCATTGTGATCACCCGTTCCGGTTTGGGTGTCGTTTCGATTTAAATTGATTTAAAGCTAATGAGGTTATTTCTTATAGCTCGGTTGGTTTTTAATTAATTTAAATTCGTTTCATGTCAAGACTTCTTCCTAACCCAGCTGGCTAGGGGATGCGGAGAAAGGAGGTGTAAGGGGTTTAATTGTGTGGTCGCGGGTTCTAAACCGGACGTCTACATCTTGGTTCCTTATATTTTCCTTTTAATTAGATGGGGGTGGGATTACCGTTTCACCCCTATTTAATGTGAAGGGGAGTTAGGAAATAAAAAAACCCTTCTTTTCTCCATCAGTTTCTCTTCTCTCTTGAACTAACGTAACTTTTCATCTGTATCTCCCTTTTCCCTTTGATCTCACGGCAGCCACACAAGGAGGAGGAGAAGGGCGGCGATTGGGTCTGACGAGCGGCGGATCGACGGTTACGACATCCTCTAGACACGGGTGAGTCATGATTTCATCCATTTTCCTTCTTTGGTTTGATTTTCGTCCATGATGGCGTGTGGGATGAGGATTTTGATTTTCTCTTATTTTGTGATGCTGGTGGATTGGTAGTGACGACATAGCGAGCGGTGGATTGGAGTCGTTGATGTGATTTGGTCGGATTTCTCGATTTAAGGTCAGTTTTACCGTTTTTGCCCTATTTCGATGTTTGTTATGAATCGGTCAGTATGGGGCTGTGATGGGCCATGGGTTGATTCTGCCTGATGCATTTGATGTGCTTGGTAGTGAATTTTTGATTGGTTTTACGTCTCGTTTGTCCGTGTCGTCGTTTTGGTTGTTTTTACCTCGTTTTGATTCGTTTGATTAGCGTAGCTTGTGGAGTCATTATGAGGCATGATTGGTGGCTTGTATAGGCTGGTTTTGATGTCTTTTCGTTGGTTGTGGTGGCTGGATGTCGTGGTTTTTTTTTTGTTTTCGATTTGTGCATTGTGCAGCGTTGTAGATTCTGGTTTTCTGGGTTTGGGGATCGTTACGATCGTATCGCCCCTGCGTTACGGTTGTAACGTTCCCATTTTCTGGGTTTCCAGGTTTCGCAAAAGGGGTATCAATACGGGCGTAACTCCTTTGGAGTTACGGCCGTATCGAGGGACATTACGGCCATAATGTCCTCATTACGACCGTAATGTTCTTTAATGCACTGTTCATCCGAAACTGGTTTTAGCCTTTGGTTTTCCGATGCACGCTAGGACTCCTAGGTTGCATGTTTAGCTTGTTTAGCTTCATGTTTGGGATGTTTTAGCGTGGTTAGTGAGGTTGTTTTCCTTGTGGTTGATTGTAGGCGACGACGTGATAGTGTACGGCTTCCACTAGACTTGGTGACGTGTTTTGCTGTGCTTGCATTTTAGCTCATCCAGGTTAGGGGTGTACACTTTCCCTCTACTCTCATTCTCTTTATTTGAGCCGTATCTTCCTTGCTTTCTCCTCACTATGTTGTTTTACACAGTTCATGCCTGTGTTTACTTTTGCCGTCCACACTTTCTGTTGGTTAGTTCATGCTTGTGGTTGTTTTATTTTGGTTGTTATCGCATGAACTACTGTTGGACTTTTCTTGTGGTGAGTGAGTGTGGACATGGTGAGGATTTGGAAGAACATGAGTGGAGTTGTGTGGTCTCATCTTGGAGAGGGAAGTGATATTCACTACCCTTGGGAGAAGTCCAGGGATTACATTAATTTGATCTCGGCCTCGCGGTTCTGACATTACCGCCAGACACAACATCCTTGGGGATTCTGCTAGCTACGGATGACTCGGACGGTTTGCCTTTGTGATGCGTATTCTCGGAGCCATACCGGCTTACGTTCCACGGAGGGTGGGGACCCCCTTGAGAGTGTTGGCTATGGAATGTGAGTATGAGTTGATGTGTGGGTACACTTTGGGTGTACCGTGACCATTACCCCTGGAGTAGGGAACTATGGTATTGACTAGGGACTAGAGACCTTTCTTTGGACTGTTAGATGTTTTATTCATTGGATTGCTGTATGCTCTAGTCCCGTGATTTTTACTGTTGCTGTGATATCCTGTTGAGATTCTCATGCTTGTGATGTGACGGTATTGTGATTATCCTATGTTGTATATTATTGTACTCGCACCGTCACCTCTCTTGTTGTTATGATTCCACGAGTACATTCTCGTAATCGTGGTGGGTTAGTTCCCTCCTGTCTTATCTCGATCACCTCCGGGCTCCGGATTAAGGTGGTCGAGTTGTGTATTTACGTTTGATTTGGACCATCCCCCACACATCGTGGAATTTCCGGAACTTACATTATATTTATCTTAGCATGAGCTTGATTCTCTTCTGACCCTGTGTACACCCTTGGTAAATGCTGTTTCAGGTAGTTGATCGGCTAGGAGGATGCGGCGGGGAGACGGCGCGCCTCTTAAGAATGATTTGATTCATGTTCTTTTGTTTAGTACTTTAGACTCATGAGTACTTTTGAGATTCAGATATGCTAGCATAATGTATGCTTTGGTTGACTCTTCCGCACTCTGTTATGATTGTGATTTTTCTTGATTTATGTTTGATCACTCTTGCACATGTTGTTAGATCATTGGTTCAGTTTTGGAGACTCATAGTTAGACTTTCGTTCATGACGATTATTTCTGGACCGATGGTTAGGTTGGGGTTTAGGCTTGTGCGGTTTGTGGTTGGGTCCACGGGGCGTACACCGGTCCACCCGGGGTGGGGTGTGACATTTGTGGTATCAGAGCCAGGTTTTGTGGTTTAGTCTGACTTGACTTAGGGTGTTAGACTTGCATGCATTATGGTTTTTAGTTCATGCATGTTATTTGGGTTTGTTAGAAAGAGGCACGTCTTCCGGCATCCACTAGAGGTACACGCATTTTAGTTTTCTGTTGTGGTTTTGATTTCTAGTTCTCGTTAGACGCGTACCAGATACGTTTGGGTTTTCTTTTATTTTAGCAGTGGATTGATTGTAGCCTTTGTCTGTGCTTTGGCAGAAAGATGCCGTTGAGAAGTGGCTTTGAGCGTCAAGCTGCCTCGTCAAATTCTCAGGCGAGGAGGACCGAGCTACCACTTGGGGCGACCGGTCCTATCATCCGAGAGACTCAGACTGAGGGTATCCCAGACCCAATGGATGATCAGTTTGAAAGGACTGCTAACGTCCGGATGGCGCCGGATGTGTATGCGAGGTTTCAGGAGTTCCAGAACCTCCCAGCTTGGGAGTGGGAGCGCTTTCAGCAGTTCCAGCAGTTCTACCAGATGCAGAGACAGCCTGCGGTGGCAGGATCGATGCCACCACCACCACTTGTGCCGAGAGTAGTTCTAGTTGTGATTCCACCTGATGAGGCTCAGGGGAGATCGTTTGACCGATTCTTGGGGGCCAGACCACCCCAGTTTGCTGGTGCACCGAATGTCATAGCAGCCAGCAATTGGCTGATCAAGATGGAGGACATACTGCAGAGGATTGCATGTGCACCGGAGTTCAGAGTATCTCATGTCACTTATCAGTTAGAAGTTGCCGCCAAGTTCTGGTGGCGTGGAGTGCTGCGCAGGTATGAGGCTCGTGGTGAGGAGCCGACTTGGGAGGACTTTGTTGCAGAGTTTGAGCGGAAGTATTACACAGGACACATCAAGTCCCAGAAGAAGGTAGAGCTGCTCACGCTGAGGCTGGGGACGATGAGGATCCCTAAGTATGAGGCCAAGTTTTTAGAGTTGGCACGTTTTGCACCCGAGCTGCTAGAGACAGAAGAAGAGAAGATGTTCCATTTTGAGAGGGCATGGACCCAGAGCTAGTGGTTCATGTCCGTGCTTGCAGATGCACCACTTTGGATGAGATGGTTGAGCAGGCGACTCGTCTGGAGGACGCCATGGTGACTGCTAAGGGATTAGCCCTGATAAGAGCTAGAGATGAGCCGACACAGAGCCAGCCCCAGTTTGGGGACAACAACAGTCATGGACAGAAGAAGAAGAAGTTTAAGCCGTCTGGCAACTCGCAGTCCGGTACATCCGGAGACGCTTCTCGGTTCCTTCGATGGTTTTACAATAAGTGTCAAAAGCGCCATTCTAGAGGAGTGACTCGTGATGGGAGACCGCTTACCTGTCACACCTGTGGCGGGCATGGCCACATTTCTCTCATGTGCACAAGCAGTGGGAAGCAGCAGAACAGATCTGGTTCGCAGAGCTTCCAGAGACAGACTTTCTCCTACCAGCAGGGTTCGGTGAAGGGTCAGCAGCAACAGGTAGTCTCAGAGGTTGGGTCAGTGCAGAGACCGGCATAGTTAAGACCAGCATCGGTTAGTTAGAAGGGCAGGGGGGCAACGTCAGAAGCTGAGCGTCCTTTGATCCCGGGAAGAGTCTTCACTCTTACACCGGTGGAGGCTGAGACATCTCCATCAGTTGTACAAGGTACTCTTCCTGTTTGTTTAGTTCCTGCGCGTATTCTGTTTGATTCGGGTGCCACTCACTCCTTTGCATCACCCACGTTCTTGAGTTCACTTCCTGTTCCTTTGAACAAGCTGCATGTGGGCATGTTAGTTAGCACTCCTGTTGGGTCATCTGTTGAGTTGCATCAGGTGTGTCTGGGCTGTGACGTGTGATTTTTGGTAGAGTCTTTCCTGCCAATCTGGTTGTTTTAGATGTCATCGGTTTCTACGTGATTTTGGGGATGGATTGATTGTCGCGGCATGATGCTAAACTTGATTACCGTGGCAAGAGGGTCATCTTTGCATTGTCTGACGGGTCTGAGTTGATTTTTGAGGGCGATAAGAAGGTTTTCCCTGCTTGTTTGGTGTCTTGTCTTCAGGCCCAGAAGATGTTGAGGAAGGGATGTGACGACTTTTTAGCTTATGTGGTCGAGTCTGACCGATCCGAGCAGAAGCTGGA
>JAOWBR010154493.1:0-13031 GCA_028571145.1 Dionaea muscipula
ATGGTGGTGGTCATCGGTGATGGTGGTGGTCGTCGGTGGTGGCCTTCGGTGGTGGTGGCGGCTTCGATGGTGGTGGTGGTCGGTGATGGCAGCCGAAAATCGACGAGGAGGAGCAAAGATCGGGAATCGGCGAGGAGGAAGACGAAGGGGTTTCTGTGATTTTGAATGTAATAATGGCCGAACGGTAATATACTACCGTTCGGTCCCTTTTTTGGCATCCGAAAGGACTTACGATAGTATATTACCGTTTTCATTCAAGTCTTACGGTAGTATACTACCGTAAGATTAAAATTATCCAAAAAAAAATGGTCGGGATGTGCCCGGCAGCAGGGGTGTGCCAAAAGAAATCAGGCTTTTTTGACATCCGAAGAGACTTACGATAGTATACTATCATTTTTATTCAAGTCTTACGATAGTATATTATCATAAAGTTAAAATTATCCAAAAAAAAAAAATGGTCAGGATGTGCCAAAAGAAATGAGGTCGGAAAAGGTCCAAGAATTACTAGACAAACTCTCTCTATTGACCCTCCCTCCACTGGAGCTATCCACTTTTTCTGTACAATCTCGGTCGCTTGCCACCATCGTCATCCCTGAGTTTCGGTTTATTCATCTCTCGTCTCTGATCCGACCGAAAGGCACAGAAGCAAGATGAAATCATAGCCATGGCTGGTTGGATTTCCTCCAAGCTCAAAGTCGCAGAGAATCTCCTGCAACAGGCACTGACCTCCACACACCCCCTCCTCCTCTTCGATCATTTTGTTGTTTCTTAGCTTAATCAATTTTGCTTTTCAATCTTCGATTCATTTGTTCAATTCGAAGCAATTCAAGGAAGAAATTATTTTCTCTCAACTTTTTTTCCACAGATCGATCAACAAGCGGCGGAATCACTTGGGAAGGGAGAAAGCAAGCTATCAGAGGAGCTGAATTTTGAGGTGCCTGTAAAACCTAGTGGACCTGTCTCCTTGAAGGATCAATTGAAGAAGAAAACAACTACCCGCGAGAATGTCGATTTGATTCACAAGCCTCTTGGTGATCGTCATTCTGTTGATAATGGAGGTAGAAGTACTAGTAGTATTGTTCGGGATGAGGATCGAGGAAAGGGGATCTCTGATTCGAATACTAGGAGTGCCCTTACTGATAGTGATTGGACTGAACTTCTTAGCACACCGAAGAAATTGACTCAGAGTAGGTCAAATCGTGCAAATGGGCAATCCGGGGGTGGTCGTGGGGTGAGGAGAGAGGTAGTGAGTCCGGGGTCCAATTCAAAAGGTGTGGCTCAGAATGTGGGGCTGGCCATGAGCTCTTCTGGTGTTGGAGGTGGTGCCGGTATGGGTGCGGAAGTGGACGAGGTGTTGGGAGATGGTAGGAGGGGAAATGAGAAGGAGGATTCTGCACCTAGATATTCCAGTGTTGGGTCTGATGATAAGCCAATCGAAGGATGGGACTTCGGTCAGGAACCAGTTGATGAAGAAGCACAATTGGAGGTCGAATTTGGGAAGGAATGGGTTCCTGATGCCTTGGGAAAAGGGACTGAATCAAATTCAGAAAATGCAGCAGTTAGCGGGGTTTCAAGATCTACCGATGGGAACCTGCAAATGCATAAAGAACCTACAATGGGAACAGATGGTACTGTATCTAGTAGAGGAAATGAAGTAAATAATACAAATGAAAGAAACAACAAAAGCATCGGGAGGCAGGGTGAACCCAATGCACCTATCGGACTTGTTTCTGGTGATCTGAAGAGGGGCTCTTATTTGAGAAATGACGAAGGGTCAGATTCAGGATCAGAATCAGGTTCAACTTCTGACTCAGAGATTGAACGGGAGAGGGAAGAAAGGAGAAAGAGAAGACAACAAATTCTGGCCGCCAAAGCTGCTGCAAAAGCTGCCGAGGCTATCAAAGAGCGTGAAAATCTAGTGGCCAGGTTGGAGGGGGAGAAACAGAGTCTAGAGAAAATCCTAGAAGAGCGGGCAAAGCAGGCAGCACAAGAGGTTGTCACAATCTCTTTGATCTATCAAGCTGCTACTGTTTTTTCTCTTCATTTTGGTGTGACATGGACCTACTCACAGTTTTTGAGATGTATACCAGCTGACTATCTACTCCTGTTTGCGGCTAGATATGAAACAGTGTATGTATAGTGTGGTAATTGCCATTGTGGTAGCCTGAGGCATACATGAATCATAGTTTGATACCTTGCAAGATAATGGTTCCTTGATGGTTGAAACTTGAAAGTTAATGCTTAATACTTTAGTTTTGACTGAGAAGAATAATCTTGTTATAGATAAAATTATCAGTTTGATGCATCACACAGAACAAGATACAACTTGAGTATTCGTAGTTGCCAGTTATTCATTACTTCTTTTGCTCAAAAGAATTTATGATTTATCTTGACAAGGATGTGTACCCCTGCAGTACGTGACCTCAAATAAGAAACCTTGTACTACAAGGGTTTACATATGCACACATTTAAACTAGTATGTATCTTATATCTTTGTTAAGAAAAAAATAACTCTGAACCACAAGCAGTTATATGTCATGCATAGCATTTTTCTGAAGTTAAAGCAAGTAAATCATTTAAACTGCAATATAATCCTCAGATTCCTCACATGACAGGAACCACATGTGAATTGCTCAACAACCAATAAGTCATCAACGGCATAAAGGAAGGCTAGGATTTTGAGGAGACGCATAAGACAAACTAAGCCGAGCGTAAATTCAATATGCATAGCTCTCAAGAAAGAACTTTGCTAGCTCTAATCACATAGCCTTTTGAAATAAGTCGATACCTAGAGGTAGGACTAGGAGCAAAACTGTCTCAATGTAAGATAAAGAAGGAAAGGAGGAATTCACAACACCTAGCTGAACTCAACTAATAGTTAAAATTTTCTTTGAAGTTGGAATTTTATTAATTTATTCCGTTTGGAAGTTTATTAATATATTCCGTTATCAATATGAACATGAATATGACCTTATATCCAAGCATGACTTTAAATCCTAGTTATTCTAGATTAAACAAAATGCAAGGTATATTGTGTTTTTTAGCACAAAATCTATCAGTATAATTATACTCCATTGTTGATGTTGAGACAGTGAAATGCCATGCCGCCATTGTTAGAGAATATTGATCTGCAGTGTCTGACCACTAATTATAATTTGTCCATGTGGTACTCATTCATGACTTTCAGTTCCTGGATTAATATTTCCCTTCCCACCTCATTTTTTCTGATTTGCTATTTTGCTTGCGAATACCACTATTTGAGTTCTGTGGGACTATGAATCTAATTGCTTTTCTGCTCTCCGTCATATCTTTTGAAACTAGGCTTCAGAATTGCAGTCAATGATGATAGAAATGATGGAAGCTGTGGATCTTGAAAAACAGAAACATAACAATACAAGGATGGAAGCCCTAGCTCGATTGGCCAAGTTGGAGGTACTATATTTTTTGACTGATCTTCACAAACAATGGGAGGTAGTTTTAATAATCAAGTGTCTCTTAGGAGTTAGGAGAAACTAGTCTCTTGATATTTGCTCGCAGTTGATTGTTTAACAAAATGACTTCAGGAATCTGAAAAGGGTATGTCGAACCATGGCAAATGTCAGTCTGGCTTTTCGAGTACTATTTCTGTTGACGAAATTCTCTTCATGGCTAACCTGCAGTTATCTGCGTGACTTCTTCCTCATCCCTGTAATTGTTGTACTGTGCGTCTGTGCCTCAATTACCCCTGGAAAATGAAGCTCTTTTGCATACCCTGTTTGCTTGTTCTTTTCTCTATTTCCCTGTTCAATTTGTTTCAATGTGCTTCAGAATGCTCTAATTGTTTGCGTGCTTCATTGTCTTGTAAATTTCAAAAGTTGCAATAAATTGCCAATGCTGACTAGAGGAAAAACCTATTGCAGACTGTCAATGCAGATCTTGCTAGATCTCTTGCTAGTGCACAATGGAATCTTGAGGTTGAGGTACTCTTTCTTTTTCATTTCTCGTTTCCTCCCCTCATTTCCTTAATTACATTTTCTGATAACGAAGTTAAGGCATGGTTTTAAGTACTATTTATTGTTTCTTCTTGTGCTTATAGACCATGACCAACTTCATATCATTGTCCTTGAACTTGGTAGGAATAACTGCATTGATGGATCATAGTTTTTGTTTTCTTATTATTCTTCCTGTTCTGAAAGACCATGCTATAAATACCTCCCGAGCCTCTTGATCTTAGTTCAGTACTTACTTTTGGTTTGGAAGAGCAGCCGGTAATATTTGTTGTTTCTGGGAATAGGTTAATCGAGTAGCTGAACTCCGGAAAAAAGTGGAGATAAGAGGAAATGCACATGAAGGTACTCCTCACTTGACACTGAATATTAAATTGCTTTCTAATTCAAGTTTCTTGGGAAATCTGAAACATTGACGGAGATGCCAATTCAATTACCTGTATCATCAGCATAAAAGAATTTATTGGGCTGCAAATCATAGAGTATGCGGCATGTCATGTGATCTGTATGTTCTGTTCTATGTAACCAGTCTACAAAATAACTAGTATTTTATGAAGGTCATGTATTGGACTACTGTTCTACTTTTGATCACTAAAATGTTGATTCATGTGGTGCGGGTGTTTGCCGTTATGGAATATACCCTCACGAAGATAGAGATGCCTATCAAGCAACAGATTAAGTGGTCATGTGAAGAAAGTCTGGGAAATTGTAGCCAGAAGTTCAGATGAGGTCCTATAGTGTCCTAGATGTCTCAAAAACTTTTTTTGTCACTAAGCAAAAGAAAAAGTTGAAAAGGCTAACCATGCCCCTCTTGCCACAACTGTAGATATGGGAACATTAAGAATATGTCTCAATGACCACGAGGTAATGACGATCTGATGGATGGTTTTGCTAGAATAGGCAAATATGATGCTAGAAAGAGAAGTGAATTGATCTACAACAAGCTCAACAAATCCTAGAAAAAAGCAAAAGCTAATTCGGTGAAAGTAGCAGGTTAGTTGCAAACTGTTAGGAACCAACTATATCGCAAATATCTATATGGTAGAAGAGACATAAAATATATTTATATCTTAGCACGCTCCTTGACACGAATCCCCTTTGCGCTTGAAGTGTGGACAGTGGGCGTGTACGGTGGATTGACCTTTCTCAACATGTGCTGATACTATGTTGAATAATTAACTCTATCACAAAGGCCGAACCTTATGGTAGAAGACAAATGAAATATATTTATATATTAATGCAAACAATTGAAGCGAGTTTTGTTCTCAGTTCTACTTTTTAAGTACACCTCCATAATACCAAGGAGGATTAATCACCATCATCTACCATATATATTATGCCCTATTTCTGTTGATTGAATAAAAAATCAAGCATAATGGGATTAAGATGCAAGGAAAAAAAAAATCCAAAATGAAACAGAAGATATATGAATGTAGCCTCTCAGCTGATCTTGATCAAGATAGTTCTACTTTGTTGAATATCCATCATAGTATGCGGAACACAAAATAAAAGTAAATTGAACTTCAAATGTTTTTCCTTCTCTCAAGTTAAACAAGATGGTACCACAGTCTAAGATAGTCAATAATAATTGGCTAGCTGGTTTTTCTCGCTATTCTGCAAATTGCTTGTGCTGTAGAAAACATTGTCACTCTTATCATTTTTAACTAGTGAATTGTTTGTGCTGAAGTATTGCTAATTTAAAGCCTGCTCTTCACCTCCAAATTCCTGTTTTTTAAAATTTGTTTAGAGCTGAGGACGAAGATTGCAAGTACCCAGCAGACTTCTACATATCTAGGCAATGTGAGTGGCATAAATATTTCATATTTAGTCACCATGAGGATGATGGTCGCAAATGTCCTTGCTCTGGTGCTTCGATGGAAAAATAATATCCTCATCGTCATGCGACTTATGTTAACTTATTTGTTTGGCTATCTTCTAGTCAGTTGGTTCTAAAGGGGCTAAACTGGAAAATGAGATGCTGGTGGCGGAATATTCATTTGTAACTGACAAAATCAAGCGACTTAAAGAGAAGGTCATGCTTCTTCTTCTGTCTCTTCTATTTGTTTTCCTTCTGGTGTCTTTTGGGGAGTAGATCCAATCATGCATCCTTGCTGTAAATGTTGAAATACGTTGTGATTCCTTGACAGTACTCAGATTTATAGTTTCTGTTGTAGAGCATTAGGATCTATTCCGTAAGCTATCTGGCAAGTAAGATACTGAGATCCCCAAAAGGGAAAAAAGAAAAAGGGGAAGGGTACATTGTTGCCAATTAAAGTTTGCGATTGTGGAAATTAAAAGGTATCAGTTAGAATGAATTTCCAATGGGAGTGGGAGATGGCTGAAGTATGATAATTGAATCTGGCTTACAGATGATATTATGCTTCAGAATTACAGAATTGAAATCCCTGCGCTCATGATGGGCACTAACTGCTCTGGGTCTAATTTCACCAATTGTGATCATTGTTGTCAAAGAGGCTCCCTGCTCATTTAGGCTCAGATGTGAAGATGATGGGGATATCTAGGGACTAGCTCCTTCACAAGCATCATTTTGATATTGATCCAAAGTTGTTCTGCCCTGTGCACTAGTTTATTCATGTGTGCTCTTGCTTTTGTTTTGTTTCAGGAAACGAAGCTGAAAGAAATGATTGAATCAACACAAAAGGAGATGCAGAATCCAACTGAAGTTGAAATTGAAATTAAACGACGACTAGCCCAAATGTCCGATCGTTTAATCCAAAAACAATCGCAGGTAAATGTTTGGAGATGATGAACTTCGTTATGTCTACATATTCACCTCAACATTTGATTTTACCTAGGAATGACAAAAAAAAAAAAAAACTATGCCCTGAATCCGTCCCGAATGAGATGAAAACGAGGACAGGGTTGGGGTTAGAGAAAAATTATTTGCCCCGTATAGAGTTGGGGATGCTGATGGGGTACATGAACCCCGTGGAGCTCTACCGTGAACCTTCTCTGCTGGTTAGTGTATATTGGGCAGTACATATATTTGGATAGTTTTCATAAATAAGAAATTGATAGAAATATAGTTTCAATAAATAAGATATTGATAGAAAGATATAGATAGGAAATTAATAGAAAGATAGGATATTGATAGAAAGTTTTTAGGCCAAATTGATAGCTTTCATATATCTGTAATGTCTTTCTTTAGCTATATATTGGACGGGAAAAACCCTCAAAGGGATTCGAACAAAAAATCAAATTATTTCGACATGGTATCAGAGTTAGAGTCAGGTTGGGGGTGACACCAGGAGGCTTGAGAGGCATGAGGTCGTTGTTATAACGTATTCCCTTCCTTTCATCTTCATCCATGCTCGGTCGCCTTCCTCCTTCGCACTTCTTCCTTTCGGGAGAGCCCCTCCTTTGATTTTTATTCTATCTCGATTGGTTGTTTTCCTTTTGGTGGAATCTCTCTTTGTCAGTATCAAGGCCATCAACGACGACTTTAGATTTTGTTGCCGGTCTCTCGGGTTTTGGTTTATTGGAGGTTTCTCCTGTAGGTTGCCTTGAACCGGGCAGTTTTTTTTGATTTTGGTTGTTTCTCGGTATCAAGGTATTCGGCAACTTCTTTAGATTTTTTCATTAGTCTCTTGGATTTCGGTTTACTGGAGATTCTTGTTGTGGGTTACCTTGTATTGGGCAATTTCTTGGATTTTGGTTGTTTCTCGGTATCAAAGTTGTTGGAATCTTCTTTAGATTTTGTTGTTGGTCTCTTAGATTTCGGTTTATTGGAGGTTCCAATTGTGGGTTGCTTTAGTTTCTTGGATTTTGGTTGTTTCTTGTTTTATTTCAGTTTCTAGACCACAGTTTGTTCTTTCCGTCCAGGATTATGATAGAAAGTTTCCATAGATAAGATATAGATAGAAATTTAATAGAAATTAGAAATATATGATATTGATTGAAAGATTTTAGGTCAAATTGATTGTTTCTATATATTTGTAATGTAATGTCTTTGTTTGGCTATATATTGAACTAAAGGTTATCCGTGTCTTCGGTACGATGAACACTTATCCTCTTAAATTAGTTAGTATATTTCTGTGAAAAAATCAATGAAAAAAATCATAAAATAATAAAAAATTCGAAATGTTTTCAATATTATCAAAATTTGACTATAATATTATATAATTTTTACGAATATGAATCATGCACGAAGGAAGCACAAATAAGGGATCCTAGTATTTATGGTCTAATTGGCAAAGCATGTGCCCGCCTTTCCTGCACCTAATTTGTTAACCTTGTGAAGTCAACATGTAATTATTGGAGACACTAACCTTGCCAATCTCCTGTATTAGGTGGAAGCACTTTCATCTGAGAAGGCTATGCTTCTATTTAGGATTGAGGTTTGTCCCTTGCTTTCAAGTACCCGTTTGAGTCCGAGTTCTTTAGGCATTCATTGCCAGCTTGTTGATTGCTTGCTTCTTCTCTTGCGACGTAACGTACGTCTTCAGGCAGTTTCGACACTACTTGATGAAAATAAGTATCCTACGACGACAGCAGAATATTCTGGTTCTTCACAAGATGATGTAGAAACAGGAACATGGGAGTTGTCTAGCTCAAGGGGGGTAAAGCCTATGCTTGAGGGAAAACTCCAGTCAGGGAAGCAGCACTTGGGATCACTTGCGCGGCAGTTAGACGCAATATTTGCCGCGGGTGCTGTGGTGTTGAGGAGGAAACCACAAGTCAAGCTGTTGTCTATAGTCTATCTATCATGCCTCCATTTTTGGGTTTTGTACATTCTTTTTTCACATTCTCCGTCGTCATCGGCCGAGGCCAAATCCGGGGCTGTCTTTTCATTGGAGAATATTAACACCACTTCAGGTATATGATTGATTTTGAGCTTAAAAGCATTATATTTCTTATTCATTGGCCAAATTGCATATGATTTAACTTTAATTTCACTGTTCTTATAAATGTTAGTTTTCAATTTTCATTCATTCTTTGAGGTGATCTTTGTTCTATTCTTATTTCCATTTGATTTGAACCGTTGTGTCAATGGCCTCATGCAGAAGGATAATTGCTATTTCCACCACGCACATAACTCATCTCATCATATTTTTTACTTTGTTTTTGTTCGATCAAGCTGATCGAATTATTCGATTAGGCTGGTCGAATAGTAAAAATGTGGTGGTGTGAGTTATGTGCGTGGTGGCACTGGCAATTGTCATGCAGAGTCATTGGCCTTATGTCATAAATTTGAACTTGTGGTAGAAATTTCAATGTCATTTAAAGTTCCAAACACTTCTTAAATTTTCTCCGTACCTTGGATTTCAGTACTAAAAGTAAAATATTTAGACTGTGTTTGGTTTGATATGTTTTCTTTGTTCTTTGTTTTCTATTTTGTAGAAAACAGAAAATGTGTACACTTTGAATTTTTTTTTCTTAAAATAGAAAATAATTTTTAGTTTAAAATCTTCATAATATAGAAAACGGAAAAAAAATTATTTTCTGTATTTTTAATAGAAATTCTCAAAATATCTAAAATATGAAAAACGTTAAAGGCCTTATAAATTATAGATTATAGATTATAGATTATAGATTATAGATTATTATAGATTATAAAGTAAACTTATTTTTTATTTTATGTTTTAATTGAAAATTAAAAACTAAAAATAGAAAACGTACAAATCAAATATACTCTTAATTTTCGGAAGCTCCTAAAAACCTTGTAAGATTATTTTCTTCAACATTGAAAGAAAACCTATCCAAGTTTGAGGCCCATTTTCGAGTGTCCTTCAAAATTTTGATGCTTGATATGTCCAAAACCTCGAAGTAACCGACCCACCTTTCCTTTGCTTTTAGGTCTAGTTTTTAGTTTGCTTTTTTACTTAAAAAATTACCGGTGTTTATTTGGTTTGTTTTTATTGGCATCCTATTGGTTCTTCCCCATTTCCCACAACAAATGAATTCTCGATTTCCGGCTTTGATTGGTTGATTTTGGTAACCAATCATTTGATTCATTTCCCTCAATTATTTGATTTTTGTGTGAAATACAAGGTAAAAATGTTTTTCTCTCACTTTTATTTTTGTTGATATTTATTCTTCCTATTTTGTTTACACCTATAACTAATTAACTATAAGCGAATTGGAAACCGAGCGTTGAATCCCGCCTCAACTGAATATCATTTGCCAGGACTCTTGATAATCTCTATTATTCCTAGAATAAAAAAAGATCATCCATTACTCATTGGATAATTTAAATTGAGAGGCATTCTTTGCACGCATTTTTGTGCCCGAGGTAATTATTTCGTACAATATTAAACGTAATTTATAATTCTAATTTTATACTCACGATGGATGTGTGTGTATCCTATAATTTTCAGAAACTCTAGACAAGGGAGAGATCGCATTTGTAAAACTCAAATTCACAAATACCTGGGGTTATCTCATTAATCTCTGAATATGAACTTTGAAAAAAAAACCGTCATTCACACATGCGCCCTAGCAGGCAACCAAGGACTAAGAGCATCAGCAACAACCGCATATTTCTACCCTCATCCTCCTGATCTCCATATTTTTTTCTCATAATTTTTTACCATCAGCTCACTACTATCACTTCCAAATATACAGGCCCCCGGAAAGCAAACGGGTCTGTCCGGTTTTTTATTGGGTTCCATGAAGAAAATTAGGTTTCTTGATTACCATGTGTCTGCTAAAAAAGCTTCAGTGAGCAAATAATAAAAACATTGTTGTGGAGTTACAGTATTTTTTTACATTTTAATTTTTTCATTCACCTTAAAACATACATTACATCTCATCAAAACTCCCGATTTTAAGTTCCTAAAATATCCATGGCTAGAGATGCTCTAAGGAGTACCTAGATCTCCAACTAGATTCTGGTAAACCTCAACTTTCATCACCATGTACAAAAACCTCCCACGGGGATAGCCGGCCAGTGGTGCTAGATTTTTAAAATGATGAGTCATTTTTTAATCTTATTTGAAATTTTAGCAGAGTGTGTATATTTGAATATCACAAGTTTATAATGACAATAATATTTTTAAATGAAAGTATTATTATCATATACGAAAAAAACACACCGCGCACCAGATAATATTCCGGGTAGTATTTTTCAAGTTCAGAATGTAACTTTTATATCGCTTAAATTATGTTTGGCTAGCTCGGAAGATTAGGATTACTATTGAATTATTGATTAGTTCAAATCGTATTTTATATGCAAAGCACTCAACCATGCTCATCAAATTGGAACTAAAGCTACCGAGATATGTATACAATTTTTTTTTATGGGTACACAAAATAGGGATGATCATAAATTCACAACCCAAAGACTTTTAACTACCTTATAGTATATAATATAATATAATATGATTTTTATTTTTTCGCCAACGTAGCCGGCAACGTTTTCACCATGTGATGTGATTCACATTAAAGTTAAGACATTGAAATAAGTGAAGATAATTTCTTGCTTCGAATGATTGGCATCCTATACACAATTCGAGTTGGAATCCAATGGTAGAGACAATGAGAAGACAAGACTGAAAGTCTGAAACAATAAAATCATCATTACATGGTTCCAGCACACACCAGTATATAATGGGGTGGGTCTATTTATTCAGAGAACGAGAATGATCAGAAACTTAAAAACAAGGATGCATGACAAGTCGTCAAGAACATACTAAATGCTTAACTAGCAGAATGAAAATATAAGGGGTTAATATTTCTTGGCAATGAACAGACCCCATTTCTGCTCACCGGATGAACTCCTCGCCAACTTTGCCTTCCAGCCACCAACTATTTCATCATAGTCCTCCTGAAGTTCGCCAACGTTGAGTTGAGAGGAATAGAATACTATTTAACTGAGCAGATTTTCGTGTAAAGCATTGATGAATGAATTTAAAACGAAGGGTGCAGAAGGACAAACCTCGGAGAAATCACGAACAAAACCATCTTTGTCCTTCTCAACTGCGTTTAGTTCTCGCTGCAGAACTTGAATGAACTGAAACAAAGGTGCAAATGTTTGAGCTTCCAAAGACCAGACCAGCTATCATGTCTAGGGACCTCAGAAATTGAAAAGCCAAAGAAAGCAAACAATACCCATATTTTTTTTTTTTCTGAATTTTCATATATGATTTTTGGAAGTTACTCCCTAGTGTGTTAATGACATGTTTAACACAGATTTTGCCATGTCTTTTTTTACATTCAAATATGTTAGCTAAGTCCATCTTGCTGCTTCTACTGAAAATAAGTTACAGGGTTTAATGAACAATATTGCAGCAAGTAATTTGAAAGCCAGACAAAAACATCACTGCAAATGTCTGAATGGCATGATTAGTTGCACAGAAAAAGGGAACCTACTTCTCTTCCTTTTTTGTAATGTGTGCATGCGTGAGTGTGTGTGTGCGCGCACGCGCACAAGCTTTTAGGGAGTGAGGGAACAGTTCAATCAATTACCTGGTCTGTTCGATCCTCGGCAATTACTTCATTAAATCCAGCATCTCTAAGCATCTGCACAAAAATGTGATGGACACAAGTCAAAGAGATGGTAAATCCAAAAAAAAAAAATCAGATATTGCCAGACATGTAAACCAAAACTATCCCATGCCTTGGCATATGAATCCACGTCATGGAGATCATAACCTCTCTGCTTTATGTATTCTGCAAATTCTGGTGATGGTTGCTGAGCACTTCTACAATAGTCACTTATAAGAACTTTACCTCCAGGTTTCAACCATTTGTAAAATGATTGAAATAGTGCAGATTTGTCCTGAAATGAAATGGGACACTTTTAAGTGTAGAAGCAAGAGGGATGCAATAATGTCGTGGAACCACAGATTACAAATCACTAAATAGTGACGTACCTGATGAGTCATAACCTCTAGTTTCTCTTGGGAACTGGCAAGGTTAGTGTATATATATGCTATGCCACAACCCTTTGAACGGTGCACCTATCGTACACATCTCTAAGTTGCTCTTTGCACATGCTATATGATTTTGGGTGGGCGAAATGTTCTTAGTCTTGGGCCTATAGATGTATCCCATGCATGCAAAATGGAATGAACAAATGCACTC
>JAOWBR010154504.1:0-13029 GCA_028571145.1 Dionaea muscipula
ATGAAATAGTAGTACGCCTGCAATGAATAAAATAGCAAGATACATTCCAAAACTAAAGCAAATTGAAAATTAGAAAATTAGAAACAAGTCCATCCCCTCCATAGAAATTTAGAAAATTAGAATTCCTGCAATACGGAAAACACATTGAAAAAAAAAATTACAACAAAGTTCCAAAACAAAAACAAATTAGTAAATTACAACAAAACTCCAAAGAAAACAAATTACAACAAAATTCCAAAAGAAGAACAAAGTTCCAAAAGAAATCAATGACATTTTAAATCTGCAGTAGCCACTAGCCAGCAGGTTCCATTTCCATCTTGCAACTCCAACTAGTAGATTGTAAGGAGTAGTTCCATTTCCTGCAGGTTCCTGTTACACTGTGAAACAAAAAAATAGTTACTACTTACAAGAACAATTGAACGATAATTTATAATGAACAATACTTACAAAAAGAATCATCCATCGGTAGGTCCGGTACACCACTTTGCTCGTCCACATTCCCTTCCCTCCATCCAACTCTGAACAAATCAACATATTAACTAAATATCTGAACAGTTATTAATAAAAATATTACTGACATAATAGTAAATAAAAGGAATAAAGGATTACCTTCTTCCGCAGCTCTTTCAACTTGTTGTGCAACAGTATCTTCAATGATCACCTTATCACCCTCTGTCACAAGAACTTTTTTCATCCAATTTGGAGTGCATATAAGGGCTTCATCAGTCCTTGGCAATAAAGAACTATGATGATCCGTGATAACACGACTACCAATACTAAAAGTGGACTCTGAATTAATAGTAGAAGCGGGGATAGCAAATGGATTACGAGCAATTGATGCAAGAGTAGGAAATCTACCTTGCATCACTTTCGAATAGTGCAACAAATCAAAATGTTCTCAAGGTATCTCACGATCTTCCGCAAGATATTTATCGAACTCCAATTTCTCAATAGGAGCACCAGTCGGAGTCCAATGACCATGAACATCCCAAAACTTCCCAGTACCCTGAGAAGAGAAGGAGCTAGAACTAGAGCTAGAAGTACTACTGGAAAGCTGTGATGCTTGTAGTGGATGTGGAACTTGTGATGATTGAATTTTAGAAGACAATTGATTACTCACATATGTCAAACAATAATCTCCTCGTGCTATCAAACATATCTTGTGCAACACTTGGCTCAAAGGCATATTCCAACGCACACAACATAATATTCATCTTGCTCCTACGATCAAGTACTAGTGCAACCAACATAAATAAGCATATTTATCCTTGACATATTTCCAAAATAAGCATTATACTTCACCATCATCTCTTTGCAATTTCAGAAATCATCCTATTACTGTTGTTTTGATAAAAATCAAGATGATCCCTCATATTCGTGATCTTATTGAAGTATGGGGTCATAGTGACATATGAATTGCCAGAAAATTCCTTGGTTCTAAGATAAAATTGTTCTAAAAAGGGAATCGATATACTAATTGTCCCAATCAAGTGATGTAGGAGTAGACCTGATCAAATTGAGCTCGACCCGCCCAACCCGCTTGGTCCAACCCATTATTTTTGCGGGTTTGAGAATTAGTTCAAGCCTGAATTTAATTTTTGGGCTGGGTTTGGGTTTGAGTTTATTTTTCCAAGGCCTGAATCCCCCCCCCCCCTCAAAGGTCCGCCCCGGCTCGACCCCGAAAATGGGCGGGTTTGAGATTTGAAAACCTGACCATCGGGTCCTAGAATTTATGTTGAGTCCGGTTCGAACCCGACACGAACCTGAAAATGATCAAGTCTATGTAGGAGCACTAGGACCCTTGTGTCAATGAATTGTTATACCCTGCATCTTCTTCACGGAGCTGATCAATTGCAAGCCGATACTCCACGGTAATTTCCAACATAAATAGAGTGGAGTTCAATCGGGTAAGCACATCGAGACGCAATACTCACAATTCCAACCATCCTAGCACACACATCAAACTTGGATTGCCTTTTGGGATATTTCACTGTATTTCTTATTCTCTCAATTGCTTCAATACATTTTCTAAGACCAAATTTCACAATAATATTCAAAATGTGAGCAAAACACCGCACATGAAGATAATTACCTCCCAACAAATGGTCAAACCCGTATCTTCTCATCCAATCCACCACACCATCATTCGCTGAAGCATTGTGAACTGTAATGCTCATGATCTTATTTATCTTCCTTTCTTTAAACACCTTTTCCAATTGTTTTCCAATGTCCTCTCCTCTATAGTCCTCAACTATTGTAAAACTAATGATCCTCTTATGTAATTGCCAACTTTTATCAATAAAGTGGGCTCTCACATACATATAGCTCGTATTGTTGGAAGATGTCCATATATGAGTGGTTAAACTAACCCTTCCAGCAGATGCTTTAATTTCTTCTCTCAACTTCTCCTTTTGAGCCTTATACAATTTAAACATATTACGTGCAATGGTAACACGTGATGGAACATCAAATCTAGGCTCCATCACTTTGCAAAATTCTTCGAAATGAGGGTTTTGCATTAAGATAAATGGAAGTTCACTACAAACTATCCACTCAACTAGTTTTTCACGAATATACTTTGGATCAAATTTGTGTTGGTGCATTTGATTCTTAGAGGCTTCCGCATCAAAGGTTATAACATAATTGTCCATTGCACCTCCTCTCACTGCCTTTAAAGATACACATTTGCTGATGTGTTTTTTCATATTCGTAGTCCCATGCTTATTTGGATCAGCCATATATTGTTTTCCACAATGCAAACATTCACCTTGTAGATCCTCCCTAACAACCTCAATCCTTTTAAAATGATTCCACACATCACATGCATCCTTTCGTCTTTTTTCCCCTTTTCAACGGTCGTTGGCGCTCTTTCACTTTGGTGTTCACTACCCAATACGGGACTTGTCAAATCATCTTGTTGCCCAGCCATTTTAATTAATCCTAACAAATAAAACAAAGCAAAATCACAATAGATTTCAGCCTACATTATATCAAATATCAACATCAACAATTTTTACATACGGAAATGAAAATATATACACACGAGGTAGGAAATTCCAACACAAACATTCTGACACCAAAGATGAAGGGGAAACTTTTTTAGAAGTGTTCAAAGAGAAAGTTTCACTAAGACCATGATTTTTTGCATGTTTGTTGGACGGTGGGATTCAAGGTTTCAATTTCACTATATGTAACAACATGAGGTAGGTAGCCCAAAAATATGTAGTGTGCCCCTTAGTTGAAATATTAAGCTTCACAGAAGCTGATTAGGACATCTCGGGAGAGAAAAATTCCACAAATGCATACACCATTTCCTTCTTCGTCATTTTCGTTCATCTTTATAATGTCCGACCAAAAACAAAAGCATAATTCACCACTTAATTGACTAGTGTACGACCAGTAAATTAAATCAGATATCGACAAAATAATTTTCTTGCAACAATGCATTCAAGTTGAAAATCCAAAAGAATCAAAATCAGAAACTCAAAATAAAGATGAAGAAAAATCAAAACGAAATTTTTACTTGAAGAGGAAGAAGATACCAAACGACGCGTGAAGCTGTGAATGCCTGAATGGTTGTCTGTTGCAGCGAGGAACTAGTCGAACGACAACACCACGACGTCGTCGATAACGATTGAGGAAAGACCGAGAAAGAGAACTCTGAGCGGCTGCTGCCTAAGGCCCGCGAATGTTGCCTGAGGTCTTGAGCGGCTACTGCTGTTTGTCACTTGGTTGTTGCGACCGGCGTGTGAGAGAGAGGAGGACTTTGGACTCCAAGTAGCTAAGCGGTGACGACGAGGGTTTGGTGTTTGTCTGGTGGGCGGGCGAGTGAGAGCCTGAGGGCTGAGAGGCAAATTTAGATTTGAGATTGAGAGGAGAGTTACGAGGGTTTGAGAAAGAAACAGAGAAAGGCTAGTTAGTTTTTTTTTTTACTTTTTTTAAATTTAGAGTTCTAACCGGGTAATCGGAACCAACCCAGAACTCAACCTGTTCCAATTAGGGATCAGACCGGGTCGGGTTACCGGGTCGGACCGGGTTCCGGGTTGAACTGTACACCCCTACTATTACCTATCAAGGTTTTATAACCCAGAGCATTTTCCGAAATTCAATCATAGGGAAATTAATGTGATCTTTGTTTGAAGAAGTTACATAAATGTGAAGCATTGTCCAGTACCACATCTTCTACCGTTCATATATAGTGAAACAGGTCCAGTGGTTTTTGGCATTTGTCTCTCTCTTACACAACTAAAGTGATAGCATTATCTTCTATCACTTGTTATCTGTTGAACGTATTTTCAACTGATTCATTTGGGTTATGTTGAAGTTCAACTGTGTATCAGCATGGTATCCTTTCTAATGTTTTGATATATATGGTGTTCTTACAGTAAGATAAACTGTTGAGGTTTACTATTTCACTTGCAACTTTCTCCAATGCCTTTACTCTTCCCATAATGCAGAGAGAAGCTTGCAGATGCTGTTATGAAGACTATATTTTTCCTTAACAAATTTGAAGAGGGTGTCAGAAATTGTCTAGATGTTTGAAAGCCAACTATCACCTCCAGAGTTCCATGGAGGATGAGCTCCAATCATTGGATTTTATACTAGAAAGTGCACAAGTTCATCTGGTTTCTACTTTATAAGGCCAAAAAGCTCTAGTTCCAGGTTCTTCAAATTCTTACAATTGCTTCTGCTTAATTAGGCCAAGAAGCTCTAATTCCGGGTTCTTCAATGTAATTCTTCTATAGTTGTCCGTGCTCAAGCATTTTTGATTTTGCAACTTTTTTAAAACTCCATGGGTATATTCTTATTTCCTGCAAAACTGTGGATTTTATCAGTTCAAAGACTGCTGGTAACAAGATTGGCTGATCTATTTTGGCTTGGGAGTTTACAAGTGAGATTTCAGGCATCAATGTGGCCATCAGTTCTACCAACTGATCATTCTGCTTGATTTTTGTTATTAGCAGTATTCTTTTATATTTGATTTAGTTTTGGAGCCTACTTGGTGCAGTGATTTGGTTTTACCTAACAGAATGGGGAAGAAAAAGTAAAGGACTTCGGCTCTCGGTCTCTGCCTGTTGAGGGTGATTATCCTAGCATCCTCACGTGGCCATTATTTTCATCTAATTCATAGTCATTCTACAGAAATTCTCCTCTGACTGACTAATTATATGAACAGGCCCAACGGAAATAAAGCGTTGATTCTTGTTTATGGTATGCCTAGAGCCTCCAGGTAGTGCAACTCTTTGGTGCTCTACGTCGTCGTCGTTGTGATCATCATTCTCATTGACCAAATCCCACTAGGTGAGGTCGGTTATATGTATCCGTTAGGGTACATGCACAGAGATCCGACAAATATAGTGCGTTGGTTGTCAGTCATATGTATCCGTTTGGTGCTCTATGTGTATCATTCAAATGCAAGTAATCCATGATAGCTATCCATTTTCCGAATCAGCCAAGTCAGATTAGTTTTTTGATACAATCCATAGAAAATTTACATCTGTAGCAATTTTTTAGTCGGCCAAAAGAAAGCTCAAGGATTATGTTTTTGGTTGATTCCATGCAGATATCCCTACATTATGAACTACATCACGGTGTAAATGGCAAAATGTGATGTACTTGTGATCCGTGATAGTGTGCTATTTACAGTGATTGTTATGCTGATGTTGTGAAGGTATTTGACCAGCTGCTTATTTGAGAAGAAACTTAACATTCTGAACATGTTCATTTGTTGTACAATTCCCAAATCTTGTCAATTCACGTGGATTTATGTCTTGCTAATTGGTGAACAGCATGCTAGTTGTCTATGCTTCTGTTTGTTTGATCCATATCAATTATTTTATACTTGGCAGTCAGCACATGCCAACAGCACCTGGGATCAGAGAATTTTTGTTAGGCATTATTCTTCCCTTGTCACATTTTCTTCATCTTTTTTTTTCCTTCTTTTGCTCGCTTATGTGTGATCTGTTTTGTATTATGCAACATATAATGCTGTTGTATGAGGGTTCCATGCACCTATAAGTAGTCCAACAAGCATTTGACATAGAAATCAAGAGAATATCATGTTTTGATTTATTTGTATTGTTTTCCAACATATTACCGGGATATAATTATATTCTATAAGCATTTCATGAAGGAAAATAACATCTTTTCATTTATTTTCATTTTTTGCCATCAATTTTGTTAACCTATGTGATGGAATATAACGAAAAGGCACAAACCTTAGGAGAGTTTACCTGTATTATTTATAAACTCATAATGGGCCATGGGCCGCTACAATCAAACCAGCCCAAGGAACTCATAATACTTTCCTTCAAGTTGGAGTATAGATATTAATCATGTCCAATTTGTTATAAATAAATTTAACCTGACTCCCTATAAGAGGTTTAGAGCATGTACATTGAAAATTTAGAGTTTTTTAGAGGATGGATGGCGATGATATTATGTAATGATTGTTTGAGTGTGAATAAAGAGTAAACAGGTGAATAGTGAAAGTATTGTGTAATGATTTGAAGGAGAAACTCAAAAGTGAGAGTTTTAGATTGAGGAGTGTTGAAATTTAGAGATTTTTAAAGAGTGAATAGTGAGAGTATTATGTAGTGATTATTTGAGTGTAAATGAAAATTAGATGGATGAATACTGAAAGGGTGAGAGACATGTACCAATGTACATGCTCTTAGTAAGGATATCCTCTGCTCAGTCGTCCGCATATGATGCAAACTGATTCCCACTCAACCTTGGTGAAGATATGAGCTAGCTGATCTGAAGAGACCACATGATGTAGCCAACGTGTGCCTTGTTTGATATGATGTCGAAATAAATGACAGTCGATGGCGATGTCAATGTCAATTCAAAATAGGATGTCGATGGTGGTGCATGCTAATGGCAATGCATGTCGATGGCGATGTATGTTGATTATTTCTCGCTGCCTCATCTCTTCATCATCTCGTTGTGAAACGGTAAACTCACCCTCCATTCGCCATTTTCAGCCCCTGGACGTTAGTGAAGAGGATAGCCTCGTCGTAGCGAAAGCCGTCATTTATTGGCGCCCAAGAGGCGATGGATAGGTGCCGCAAGTGCACGGTCTATCGAAGTAATACTAAAAATATCGATCCCACGAGAAACGGTTATTAACCACCACCTACTTAGAGCATAAGGTTAGCTAAACGATTGCTTAATCAAGAATGTGGAGTAAAACAAACTGTGAAACTAATTTAAACTACTAAGGTTGAATTCGGGGATTGGAAGCGATCAGGATTGGGGGTCGTCACTATAACTATTGCCAATTCAGGTTGATTTCCACTTACTGTGAATGTCCTTCTCCAAAGGCAGTTTATCCTAAGGTAGTTGTTGCCTCCTTTCTCAAACCTACTCTCATGGTTCAATACTTCAAATTCTTCAATACTTCAAATTCAACCCTAGAGTTTCGACGCTAGGGTTTACCTTTTAGTCTGTCCCGTTTGAGGTCAAGTAATCATGACATCCTACACAATCACAAGCATCACGAATACTAGCAATTGAATCGAAATCATAGGCATTCAATTTATAAGGGAATTCAAATCTAAATTAACAAATCGTCATAGGGCTAACCCCAACTCTAGAACAAGGAACTACCCACTCATCCTCGGATTATAAATAAATATGAGGTTATAGGCAACCAATTTGACGAAGACAAAGAGGAAAGAATGACTCCTTTTTGTCTAATGGCATTTGAAGAACGGATGATGAGATCTTGCTTGGGTCCAATGGATTATTGGATTTGCGCCTTCTCTTCGTCAATTTTCACTCCCGGATGGAATTCTACAGTCCTCTTGATCTCCTTGAGTTGTCCTCCTTTAGAATGTCTTCTAAACCTTAAAATTATCCCAAAAGAACCCTCAACAAAAAATCCCATCCGTTCTTAGCATCCCGTTTGGTTTGTGGGAAATGAAAAGAATTGGAAGGAAAGTTATTATTTTCCTTTGTTTGGTTGGATTGTAAGTATGGAAAGTGAAAAGAATTGGAAGGAATTAGAATGAAGATTTTCTTTCTATTTCTTTTTTAAATGGTCTCCTCCAAATTTGGTGGGATTTGGAAGGAAATGAAAGTTTTTAGTTTAAAACTATTAACTTTCCTTTCATTTCCTTCTATTTTAAATCAAACAGAAGGAATAAAATGGAATGAAAACTTATTTCCTTCCATTACCTTCAATTTAAACCAAACAAAGGAAAGTAAAGTTACTTCACTTTCTCTTTCTTTCCTTTCTATTCCCTTCCTTTCTTTTTCATTATTTTTCTTTAATGAATCTGAGTTAAACGGGGGCTAAAAGAACACTCAGCACAATCACGCCGCAACAGCCGCTACGGCTGTGGCGCCTGCGGCCCGCCACGGGTTGCCCATAACGGCTGCTGCTCAGCCACACATTCCGGAATACCGAGGCCACTACGGCCGTGACAAATGCCACAGGTTGCCCATAATGGCTGCTGGCCAGCGATGCCTTGCTCCGTCTCTTATAATTTTAGCATGGCTGTGGCTCTCGCCAGCCCGTAGCACCTTCTGGAATAAGGGTTTTTTCAACCGTTTGAGCTCCAGAACTTCACCATCTGTGCCATCTTCCATAAAGTCTTCCAAAAATACTCGGTCCTAGGGAGAAATCATCCACTTGCACACCAAACAAGTCTGGAGAGCGGTAAATTGCTCTAGAGGTGAAATTCCAATCAAAACACACAAATCACAGATCAATTCTCCCTAAACCAAGAGTAAAGCAAGATTAATACTACGTGTTTTCCACACTTGTGAGCGACGGAATCGGAAAGGGGGTTTAGAGAATCGGCTCTGATACCATGTTAACCTATGCCGAGAAGACACAAAACCAAGGAGGGTTCACATGTATTATTTATAAATTCATAATGGGTCATTGACCGGTACAATCAAACCTTCTTAAGGAACTCACTACAAATTTCATTGAATATCACCAACTTTGACTAGCATTTCAAAAGAAAATGAAGGAAATAGTGCGTTTTAATCTATTTCCACCGTTTTCTTCCATGAATTCAAACAAAGAATGATTTCCCTGCACGAACTATTGTGGATGCTGTAGTAATATAATACCATCCTTCTCTATAGATTAATCCTACTAGGGAATCTTGAAGCTTTCACTAGATATAGTCGACAGCATGGCTTCCCGTCATCTGGATGGGTTTCGATTGACCTTGGTAAGCTCCTTAGCTTGTTGAACAAATTTAGTGGGTTGTGCAGTAGTCCAAAATGGGCATCTGGGTCGCCAATCTGTGATAGCCTGACATCAGAGAATCCTAGGGATGGCAGGAGTTCATCAGGCCAATCACTATAGAAATGATAAATCGAGCTAGATAGCTTGGATGATTTATTCATAAAATCTGCCAGTAGGACAGTTGGTGAAAGAGTGGAATATTGTGCTATCGTCTGTAAGACTCTCATGGCATCTGAGTCACAAAGATAATATAGGATTCCTTCCAGAATCCAAACTGTATTCCTCTCTGGCAGGAATCCTGAACTCTGAAGCTTTTCAGGCCAATTATCATCTCTGAGGTCGGCTGCTACTCTTCTAAGAGTCCTTGCCGTCATTGTCTGTTTCTGCTTTTCATCTTGGTCCGCTGCCGCCAATTGTAACAGATGTTCTTTCACTTGCAAGACTTCAGCAAAATCAACCTCAAAGACGTCGCTATTTTTCAAGTAGCCCAAGCGGTATGCTCTCATGTCCATTCCTGCATATAGAATTTCAGTTGCGTTAGTTGAAAAGAAATCCTTTTAAGTAGTGTTCTTGTGAGATGTGGTGGTTTTTCTAGGGATGTTCGTATTCCAGATTCGTTGATGCTGTTTCTGGCTTCTTCTTCTTCTTCTTCTTTTTTCTTCTTCATGTTTTTCTAGGGATGTTCGTATTCCAGATTCCTTAAGCTCACTAACTTGAGAGTAAAGCTTGTGTGTTGCAGTTCACACGAGTTTCACTTATCAAGCATTTGATGAGGCAGGTATTCTCTCTCGTGATGTAGGCTTGGTAGAGATTGCTCCCAACTTCAGCATTGTGAATACGCAGTAGGACACTTCATCTACTGAAGCTGGACTTACCAATATAAAAAGAGAAAAAATGCAATTCATTGAACTTGATCACATGCTTGCTGCTATTGTGAAGCATGTTCTCATGCATTACATATATCGTATTAGAATCATGTGTTCTGCCCCTTTGAGCTTGTCTTAGTTGTTAATGCAAAATACAGGGACTTACACCAAAATATGCTCGTTGAGCATGCATTGCAAGAACTAACCTGCACCAAGAAGGATGATTTGGGCTCCCTCGGTGTTGAATAAATTGACTGCAGCTTCAAGTTCTGAATCAAACCAAAGGGTCCGAACTGCCAGAATCACTCCGGACACTTGAGGTGCTTTGTTTAAGCAATCTTTCCTTATTTTCTCATAAAAGCTTCTCAGATGAGTCTCCCCTGCAAGCAACTCTGCAAGTGGGTCGTGTGTCACATGCTTCCACAAGGCCCTTCCGGCTGCCGTTTGGCATGCCGATTGCCAAAGAGGATCCCACTCCTTTTCAATCGTGGCATGGAGTCTCCGCACTCCATCAGTGGATAACAACTCCGGGAGCTTCAGCTCCGACCATATTTTTGGTTCTTCTGGGTGTTGGCCATTCTCTTGATCATCTGTCATGTTCTTCGCTCAAGCTCAGCCAGTTTAATTTGATCGCTAATATTTTGCTACATGGATTTGGAAGAGAGATTGACGGTGCTGCTTTTGCCATGAAATGCTTTTATATTATTGTCTCGGTTTTGAAGCTTTGGACAGAAGGGAGGTGATTGTTTGGCGGAGATAAGAAAAGAGAACCACACACAAAATCAGTGTCTGGGAAACCAGGTCAGTTGTATCCAACTCCTTGACTTTGTGAGAAAAAAAAAGGAAGGTGTGGAACATTCCACGCCTACCACAAAAAATATTGAATGCCAGCTTCCTTGGAAATGTAAGCCTTTTTTCTATATATTGTCAGTGTTACTGAAACATCAAAGCAACAAGTGGATAGTCCTCACTTGGTACAGATTTTCCTTGAGTAGTATGGTGGCTCCCACTTTATTCAATTTTATTATCCAACTGGTGCAACTTTTTGCAATGATATTGACTCCCTTGTTTTTTGTACGCATGTCGTAGGTTGATGATTCGACTATTTGTTTCTGTGGCGTGGTTAAAGGGAAACCCATGGTAATATCATTATTCTTCCATTAAATTTATGTGGTGCGATTTGGTGCTCGATAGTCGATATGGAGTTTTATCCCTCCATAACTAGTGGTTCGGGGAAGTGATTAACCATCTGCCATTTGCTCTTGTTGCCAATTTTTACTGGTCGGTAGGTATCAAATGATGCAACCAATACTGAATCTGCTTGCATTGCATCTATATATTCTTAATTGTCGTCCGTAATCTGGCTGTAGCTGTTAGTTGGCGCCATTGTTTCAGCTTATTCATGATCCTTGTAAGTTTTGGGTTTAATCTCCTCCGCATACATTACTTGTCAAGCATTTATCTCGTCATCATTTATTTGAGGGAAAACACGCGCGCGCGCGCGCAAGGTGGATAGCATAATGGCTCTATGTAAAAGACAGGGACATAATTGGGCTGGCCAGCCTGGCCCTGTGGACTTGTAAGTTGAGGATGCAGGGAAATGGTTGGTCTGGGCCGTGGCCCATAAAAATTACGTTGTTTTGAACGGCCCAAACAATCAAATGGGAATGTGCTCAGAGTCCAGAATTGAGGAGGTCATCGTGTTCACTATTCACGGCTCACGCACGTGTATTACTAACCCCTTGTGCTGCACTTCATGGTTCGTCTTTCTGCCTCTGGTCCACTGGTGCCGTTAGAAAAATTAAATTAAACTCAAAAGTTGTCGAAGTTATTTGCAATGTACAATATAATAAAGGTATTCAAATTGGAGTGGTTAAAAATTAGATGTTAATTTTTAGCCACTCTAATTAAATTTCTTCACTTATCTTCTATAGTTCTCTATCTAATTTTTACTTAATCGGTAAATAGTTACTATTAATGAATATGTTAAAGGAAACGGATTTATGTACCTTTTTTTTCACTCATCATAACAACTGTTGGATTTGGGGTGAATGGAGGGTTAGGATTACATCCTAGGTGGTAGTGGAGTCTGCATTTAATGCACTTTATTAAATGTTGGCTCCACTACCACCTAAGATATAATCTTAGCTCTCCATTCACCCCAAATTTAACGGTTGTGATGATGGATGAAAAAGAGGGTAAAAAATAGATTTACATGTAAAGCTCTTTGGTCCTTCTGATATAGGCATCTAGTTATAGGCACTCCTCTTGTGTCTTTGATGGTCTCACGTTTTCACGGAAAACTGATTCTATAATCTTTGTATTGTTTATACACTTACCATTTCGAACAAATTTAACTTTTGACAAGTTTTCTTACTTCCTTAACATATCTATTGTAGTTTTTAAAATTAATTTTACAAGTTAATTAACTAACATCTCACATTAGGATTCTACTAACTCTTCCAATACAGATACTTTAAAGAGCTTATGTTTTATGTAATGGACTAGAAACTGTCTTGAATAATTAAGTTTTTAAATATATGTGTGTGTGTAAACGCGCGCGCGCGTGCGTGCGTGTGTGTGTGGAGGTTATTTGGACGTCTAAATAAACGCCAAACTGAACGTCTATCCATTTTAAAGTGATTTGAGACGATTCGAACCGATAGATGCGTAGAATAAGACATTTCACGTTTCATGTCCGATGTTCAATAATGACGGAAATGGCTCCATCCGGACGTTTTTCGTGTCGATTTTGGCGTTATAAAGGAAGTACCATATTCGAAATGATTTTGGCCGATCCAAACCGTTGGATGTGTTCAAAACGTTCTAAAAACGCATTGCATTAACCCCTCGGGTTACGGTAGGGTTTATTCGGCCTAAATATACTCGGGTTTCTATAGGGTTTTTAGTTTTTCGGGTTTTCTTTTGGTTCGGGTTCATGCATTAACACCTCGG
>JAOWBR010154515.1:0-11439 GCA_028571145.1 Dionaea muscipula
GGTCCTACCGGGCGCTCGTCGATCGTCGGAGTCGGGTCAGAACCTAAACACAAGACACGCAAGGAGAACGTCTCACAATCGGATCCTAGATCAAAGAGGAAAACACGCATCGGACGCTAAACCCCCTAATCATGCTTCTAGCGGGTCCTACACGCGTCCTAAACAAATCGGGATCGAAGCACGATCAAAAATGGAGTGAAAAACACCCCTAAGGCAATTCTGGGGAGAACACGGCTGTGCCCGTGGACACGCCCCAACCAATCCGGCCGTGCCTGTGGACATGGCCCGACCAATCCGGTCGTATTCTCCACTGAACTTTTGGTTGTGTTTGGCCGAATAAAATCACGGCCGTGCCCGGCTGGGAACACCCGTGTTTCGTCCAGGCCAAACACTCCTCAACCCAGTTCAACGCGAAACACGGCCATGTCCGTGGACATGGGCGTGCTTCGCCCAGAATATGCCCGAAAATGCACCAAACTCACCCCAACTCAACCCAATCACAAATGCACACAATCAAAGCACATCCAAGATACTCTATGGCCTTAGGGACATCAAATGAAGCATCAAAATATCCTAATCATGTCCCTAGCATGCTCCAAACATAAACACATCTCAAAATACGAAAATCACACCATGGATCCAAATCACCACAAAACCAAAGCTACACATCAATCTACATGAATCAAGGTTCTATCATGGTCCTAATGTCATACTCAACCATCCACCACACTCAAACAACAAATTATTCAAGCCCACACAAACTAGAGAAACTAAAGGTCTCACCTTTGGGCTTGGTGAGCCAAATCCCTAACTTCTAAAGGATGAATCAAGATGCTAGAGGTGTGGTGAGTCCTTTCCTAGCCTCTTTGCTCCTTACTCCAAACTTCAATGGGTGAAAATGGAGGAGAGAGAGTGAGGAAGGAAGAAGAAGAAGATGAAGAATGGGGGAGGGATGAGGATCGGTCAACTAAAGCAAAAAGGGAAGGAGGAAGAGTCAATGGAAGACTCATGAAGGTTCTAGGGGTTTTAAACCCCAAGTGGGCCTATTGGGCTAATCCAAGCCAATCAAAGGAGGGCCAACCAATTGGGCTAGGGGGTGGTTAATCTCATGCACAATAAGAGTGGGCCAAGGGAAATGTAAGGAAAGTGGGGTGGTGGTCCAATCCCATCATCCCATGTCCATTAAATGGACTCAAGCAACAAAGCCAAATGGGCTCACATGGGAATTAATCCCATGTCCAAACACACAACAATGAAACTCCTCTAAGAATGGCCAAAATGGTTCTCAAATAAAAAGAAAAAAATGAACCGGGTTTTGAAAATACGGGTCGTGACAAAAGGTACCTAGGGATAGTGATCGCGACCTTTACGCCTTTTCTTCGAAGGCTAAGAATGTCTTCATGGTCGGGTTGACGTCTAAAGTGGACCAATTCTGGAAGCGCTGGTGTTGGGTGCGAGGTCCCGGGATTGTGTTCAATTCAGAATGGTGTAAACTAGTGACCAATCTCATTATTGAGCATTTTGATGCCGAATTTGCTCTGGGTGACAAGATCAAGCAGGACATTGAGGAGGGCTATGTCTGGAAGATAAACGAGTTACTTGACCCGGAGCTTCTGGAGACGGCCGGATTGATTATAGTTCCCGTTGCTCCTGCTGCGGCTTCTTCTCCTATTATTCCTCCTGCTCCTCCTCTTGTTGTCGTCTCCTCATCTTCTTCGTAATCTGATTCTCATTCTCCGGCCAACTCTGGCTCCACCAACTCGGTTTTTTACGACCTTACCCCTATCTAACAAACTCCTTTACCCTTTAAGCCTAACTCCACTCCACTTTCTCCCGCGGCTGGCCTCGGTGTAGAGGCGTTCACTTTTGACCAGGATATGAAAGATGGCGAGATTCATGTGGATGTCATGTCTAATTTCGGTGCAGGAGAATTCGATGACCCATCAATGCCAATCCCCGGAAGAACTTGCGATAACGCCTCTACTGAGGTTGATCCTTCCAGTTACTATATTTGTTTGAATTTTGCTGTTTTTCTTGATCATATCTTTTTATGCTTTGTCTTCATGCATCATTTTGACATTATTCTATGATTGCAGATATGCCAAGAAAAGTTATTCCAAAGCCGCATTTTAGCGAAGAGGGACAGATCTCTAATCCCCCTTATGCTATCCAGAAGCCAAAGCCTAATGATCCTCCTCCTCCAGCGGTGGCCGCTGCTGCCAAGACTCCGAAGGACCAGGCCGGCTTCGCAACACGGTCTGAGGCAAGGATGAAAAAAACTTATGTGCGATCGCTGAGTCCTTAAGCTATCAGCTCCAACAAAATAATCACTCGTCTGCCCGAGAACTATAAGCATTGCAAGTTTGCTGAGAAGTTCCAATTGTCACTTCATCATGAGCATATGCCAAAGCCTGTGCTGAACAACATGCCCAACCTTAAACGAGGGATCATGGATTTTAAGCATAACACTTTGGTGGCTGTGTCGGCCGTCACCACTTCTTTTCCATCCGACTTAAGCCATTACATGGGCCCCGGGAAGATGTATCAGAAGGACTGGATCTACAAGGATTTAAAGACCTACTTCACCCGCGGGCTCATTGCATTAGACATGGCTTAACGGATGAATAATGACAATGAATAGCTGGCTTACGACTGCTACAAGGACGTCAAATACTTAACGGCTTAGAAGAGGACACTTCGTGCAGAGAATGATGGTCTACAAGCTCAGTTGCAGCATAACCGGGAGGCGCTGGAGAAAATGGCACAGCGGGCGGAGCAAGCAGAAGCTGATTTGGCAGTGGCGAGAGCGCATGAAGGACAGGTAGCTGAGTGAGGCTAAGTTGGAGACGAAGATGGAGAAGGATAAGCAGAAGGAGACCCTGGAAGGCATTCGTGCTATCCACTTCGATGATTTGGTGGATGAGTAGGTGTAGACCCGCGAGGGGCAAGCCTGGGTGTATGAGTCCTCGAAGTGTGCCAAGAAAATGCGATACTGGGAAGCTGTTCAGTGCATGAAGACTCTGCACCGAAATATTGACGAGGGGTATCTGATGAGCCAGCTGCAAGGCTGTGATGGCATCAGAATTACTGTCGATGGCCAAACCCTTTTTCTTTCCGAGGTCGGGGCCGGTGCCTCTTCTTCTGCTGCTGGAGGATGTCAATCAGAATTAATGTCTTATTGCTCGTCAGTCCCTCTATATCTTAACTTGAGGGTTAATAATATAAAGATATTGATGTTGGTAATAATAATAATAATAATAGGCGCAATAAAATGAGTTATGCATGATAACTTAAAGTATAAACTTGGTTACCGTCTAACTGTAATCATGTCTTTCTGGCGAACTCTGAGACCGACTGATCTGTCATTCGGTGACGAGAGTGGTTCAGGATTGCGCTCTGACCATGCGGGAGCTACCTGGCTTATAGTATTCTGTGCAGGACAAGGCCAGACCACAGGCTTCCTGGAGGGGATCACCCCTACGTCAGGGCAACATGGCGAGAGCTACCCGACATATGTGGCATCCGTGCGGAACAACTCAGACCACGGGAATAGGGAGTCATCCGCGGCGGGGCGGACCTGACTTACACGAGGATAAAAATGACTCGGAAGTCGGTGTATAAACCGTTGAGAACAACGGGTGAGCATGGACCGTTTGAATCAACGGGTCAATTATGAAGTCAGGTATACCTGCATCCACAGACAATCAAGGGCAAAATGTACAGGTAATGAAATGAGAGAGCAGAGTGATAAGCCCTTATCCGAAGTAAGCGGGGTATCTTGATGTTATACCCGTGCCCTTATTTTGATTTAAAATGATTATTTTATTATTGTTCGTTATTATATTAATATTATATTAATATTAATATTATAATGAGTAGAGGTGTTATCGAGGATATTTAAGGATAATATCCCATTTTAGAGGTAAAGAGGTGGATTTGAGGTCGAAACTTCGGTTTCGGTGAAATTTCGGTTTTTTGCCATAAAAAGGGTAAAACGGTCATTTTGAGATAGAGGTATCGGATTGTGATAAATTTGATACCGTTGAGATCGTTATGAGAAATGGGGAATTTTGATACCTATTTAGTGTATTTTGGATGACTTTAAGGTCACAGATTTTAAGTCGGAACAACTTTCGGTTAACTAACTAAGGTTGGATTTTAACCTAAGTTAGTTAAGGTTTCTTTTGCTCCTAGGTTAGGCGTGTATGAGGAATGTTGCAACTAGCAGTCTTGGTTGACCATTGACTTGAGATAAGATATCAAATTGGTGACTAATCCTTCATTAGCTAAGACCATGACACATGCCTAGGAACTTGACACTCACCTTAGAGCTTGACCTCCTTGCTTGGAGCTTAACCGTAGGAAGCTGGGCTGGAGTTTCTGCTTCATTTCCATTCATTCAATCAGCAAGACAACAAAGGAAAACAATAAGGAAAAGAAAAGAATGAAGAATTGAGAAAAGGAGGGAGAAGGAAAAACTTGAGGTTTATGGCTTGGGTAAAGCTTGAAGAGCAACTAGGGAGGGTTGTGACCGGCTAATTCTTGCTGTAGGGTGATATTTCCTCCTTCTCTTTAGTTGTTTTGGTTGTTATAATGATTGAGAGATCATTAGGTTGAATATTAATGAAGGAATTATGCATATTTGAGCTTAAAGTGATTTTTCACATAACCAAATCATGGAGCAGAGGTTGTTTGAACTTAAAGATGACTTAGACATGGTAAAACCATGCTTTTTGAGGTGTCTAAGCTGGATAATGAGCTCTTAGTTGAGTCAAAACCATTGAATTGATAAAAATGGTGGAAAAGAGGGATTTTATGCATATATGAAATTTGGATATGTCAAATGGTGAAATTAATGTTAATCATGCTCAATGAAGGTCCATACATGTTGTTTACATGTATTTTGACATGTTAGAAGGCTTGGGATTGAGTTTTGGTTGAGTTATCAAAGGATTCGAGCAATAGCAGAAGTTACAGATTTCTGTCGAGCACCCATGGACGTCTGGGCGGACGTCCAGGGGCGAACGTCCAAAGTTCTTGCATAATGCCCTGTTTGGTTTTGTATGAATCCAATCTTTTGTGGTTTGATTCTAAGGGCCTAGGAGATGATCCTAGCATATGTTTTGAGGAATTTACGAGGTTTTTGAGGGGTTTTACAGGGGTATAGATTTATATAAGTATAAGTATATTTATACTTATGATATGTTAAGCATATGATTGAATATGCTTTATTTATTATGTGTGTTCAGGACTTGCTAGCAAGCCTTGAAGACGTTGAGGATCGTTTGGTATTAATTTTCCAACATTTACAAGTAAGGCGTAGTATATGGACTACCACTCGGATTTCCTATAGATCTATGGCCTTCTATGAGATATGTTTGTGTACTTTCATTTCACTTTGTGACAGAAGTGATTAAGATTATTTATTTTGAAAGTACATATGAGGCATGTTAAATACATGGTTTGAGATATGATATAAGGCATGTTTAAATACATGGTTTGAGATATGATACGAGGCATCTTTAAATACATGGTTTGAGATATGATATGAGGCATGTTTAAATACATGGTTTGAGATTTGATATGAGGCATGTTGCATACATGGTTTGAGATTATCTGTTGTACCTTTCACGAACATGAGATGGAGTAAGTCCCTAGAATACTCTCTTTTGAAGGGTGAAATATTTCCCTGATGAAGGATGACTATGGCCACCTTTTTGGTGTCACAACGTCTTCACGTCTCTCCGCTAGCTACGGAAGGCTAGGACGGTTAAATCTGCTTGTATTGTACATACCGGTCGCCATGCCGGGTTGTGTGCAAGTGGAATAGGGGATCCCTTAGGTTTGTGATTTGTAATTGGCGGTCTATGTTCATCATGTTTCTTGTGAATTGGTGTTGAGGTTTATGAGGTATTCGTGACATGTTTGCATTTACATGTTGCATGATTGGTATGAGGTGCATGAGTACATGTTTATAGTTTCAGATAAATTATGAGGAATGCATATTCTTTATGTTATAGTGTATTCATTGACTATCAGAGATGCCTACCTACGGGTACGCGTTACTTGCACCCCCTACCCTTACTTAGCCATTGTATGTTGACTGACTATGCCACACCGATAACTTTTTCAGGTTTTGATTGGGAGACGCCACTGGATGTCGAGATGGGACGTCGTCGTGCAACTAGGATTTTCCCTTTTTGTGTCTTTTTTTTCGCTGTTTAATGTTATGTAGTAAACTTTTTATGTTTGCTGTTGAGATAGACATATGAGGGGTTATCTGTGCCTACATGGCATAACTTATTTTGAGATGATGTACGTATAAGTGGTTAATACGTATATGTGTGTTTAAGGTTTTGAGATGATGTTTTGAGACTCATAGGCTTCAATGACCCGGGGGCTCGACCCACGGGTTATCGCCGATTTCATCCAAACCGAGTTGGGGTGTTACATTTGTGGTATAAGAGCAGTTGGGTTCTCTTTGAGGACTTAACAATGTTTGAGTGCCGTTTCTTAGAGGTTGAGGCGTCGTCCCGACATCCAGGTATGTGTTTATATTCTTATATAGACATGTACTATTTGAGATAGATATTTATTTTACCGTACATTATTGACAGTATGGTGAATACGAGGACTAGAGTGGGGGTATCTGAGCTCTCTGAGAATGTTACATCGGGTTCGAGATTACCACCACGACCACTGATTGATAAGGGTAAGGGTCCCGTGATTACTGAGGGTCCCGGAGGTACATCTGAGAGGTTCACACGTGAGGAATAGAAAGTGATCCAGTCTTTGCGTGATCAAAGGGCGTCCCCACCACACCAAGAGGAGGCTTATGGGGTGGAGGATGCAGACATTCGGCAGATAGATCCTATGTTTGTGGCGCCTGCAATTGCCCGACCTGCACCTAGAAGGGTGGAGGTAGAGATGGTACCAAGAGATGAGAACTATCGCAGTAAATGGTTCCTGATATTTATGGGAGCAAAGCCCATAAAGTTTTATGGTACGACTGACCCAATCAAAGTTAATAATTGGCTTCGTGGGATAGAAAGAGTTTTGGAGAATATCGATTGTCCTCTTGACCGATGGGCACCATTGGAGCAGTCTGGAGAGAAGGTTCGGGACTCGAGGTGAGATTATCACATGGGCGGTTTTTGTGGCCCAGTTTGAAGAAAAATTCTTTACCGCGCACATGAAGGCGTAAAAGAAGGCCGAGTTGCTTGCTTTAAAGCAAGGTGATATGTCTGTTGTTGATTATGAGGCGAAGAGAACTCGGAAGGTTTGCTCCAGAGTTAACTGCTACGGAGGAAGATAAGATGTTTTTGTTTCTCCAAGGGTTAAACCCAGATATGCAAGCTCTGATAAGGGTGATGCATTATCGTACTCTGACTCACATGGTTGAGAGAGCTGCAAGTGTAGAAGAAGGAATTGTACGACAGAGGATTATTGGCGAGAAGAGGCCTTTGGAGGTACTGCTGCCTAGCCTGGGTTCTTAAGGCAGTGAACAAAAGAAGAAACAGTTTGTGTCACTGACTGGTGGTCAATCAGGGAACTTTTCAAGCTCTCGAGGCCCATGTAGAGGATGTGGGGGATTTCATTCCTCGGGATATCATTGTAATGGGACTTCTCTTATTTGCCACAACTGTGGTAAACCAGGACATCAGGATTCCATGTGCCGATCTAAGGGCAAATAAGGAGGAGGTTCCTAACAGAGCCAGATTGGTCAGAAGGGACAAGGAAAGTTCATAGGTTTCGGATCATCTGGACAGAAACCACCACCACAGGTTCAGCAGTAACAGCAGTAGAGTGGGAAGGGTAAAGGAACAACAAGTAACTCAGGGGCACTAGTGGCTCCAGGAAGAGTGTACTCATTCACTCAGCAGGAGGCGGAGATGTCATCCTCCGTTGTGCAAGGTACGCTCGCTATCTCAGTTATGCTTGCTCGAGTTTTGTTTGATTTAGGAGGCTACGCACTCCTTTGCGTCTCCTGCTTTTCTACGTTCACTGTCTGTTCCTTTGAGATGCTTGAATAAAGGACTTGTTGTGACACTACCCATAGATATTTCTGTGGAGTTGACTCATGCTTGTTTTGCATGTGATTTGGAGGTGTTAGGCATAGTAATGCCTGTGGATTTGGTTTGTCTAGATATGCATGATTTTGTCATTATCTTAGGTATGGACTGGTTATCTAGGACCATGCTAGGGTGGATTGTCATGGAAAAACGGTTGTTTTCACTTTGTCAGATGGAAATAAGATTATACTTGAGGTTGATCGGAAGAATTCACCGATAAGTTTCATTTTTGCACTCCAAGTTGAGAAGTTGTTATGAAAAGGTTGTTTAGGTTTCATGGTGTATGTCATTGATACTGAGAAGCGAGAATAGAAAATAGAGTATATACCCGTGGTGAATGAATTTTTTAATGTTTTTCCTGAGGATTTACCTGGGCTACCACCAGATAGGGAGATTGAGTTTGTCATCGATTTGGTTCCTGGGATGAGACCTATTTCAAAGGCACCTTATAGGATGGCTCTAGTTGAGCTTAAGGAGCTTCACACGCAATTGCAATAGCTTTTGGAAAAGGGTTTCATTAGACCGAGTGTGTCACCATGGGGCACACCCATGCTCTTTGTCAAAAAAAAAAATATATAGGACTATAAGGTTGTGTATTGATTACCGAGAAATTAATAAGGTCACAGTGAAGAACAAGTACCCGTTGCCCAGGATAGATGATTTATTTGACCAATTGCAAGGGGCACAAGTCTTTTTCAAGATTGATTTGAGGTCAGGATACCATCAGTTGAAAGCAGCTGAGGGTGATGTAGCTAAGACGACTTTTCAAACGAGATATGGACATTATGTGTTCTTGGCCATGCCTTTTGGGCTGACTAATGCACCAGATGCTTTTATGGATTTGATTCATAGGGTGTTTGCACCTTATCTGGATCATTTTATAGTTGTGTTCATTGATGACATTTTGATTTACTCAAGAAGTAGAGAAGAACATGTTGAAAATTTGAGGTTGGCACTAGGTATACTGCGAGAGAAGCAGTTATACGTTAGGTTTAAGAAATGTGAGTTCTGGCTTGAGAGTGTTGCTTTCCTTGGTCATGTTATTGACAAGGATGGGGTGTCTGTGGATAAGACCAAGATTGATGCTGTGGAGAAAAGGCCTAGACCCACTATAGTAGCTGAGATCCGTAGTTTCTTGGGTTTGGCAGGATATGATAGACATTTTGTTGAAAGTTTCTTTGCTATTGCTTTACCCCTCACTAGTCTCACTAGGAAGGGAGTGAAGTTTGTTTGGACTGATGCATGTGAACGAAGCTTCTTGGAGTTGAAAAAGATATTGACATCAGCACCAGTGCTGACACTACCTTCGGAGGGAGGTAACTTTGTGATTTACAGTGATGCTTCGTTGTAAGGTTTGGGTTGTGTTTTGATGCAGCACGAGAAGGTGATTGCTTATGCCTCCCGTCAGCTAAAGATTCATGAAAGGAACTACCCCACTCATGATTTAGAGTTGGCAGCTATAGTCTTTGCTTTGAAGATTTGGCGGCATTATCTGTATGGAGAATCGGTTGAAATTTACACCGATCATCAAAGTTTAAAGTATATCTTTACACAGAAAGAGTTGAATTTGAGGCAGAAACATTGGTTGGAACTCTTAAAGGATTATGATCTCACCATTCAGTACCACCCCGGTAAGGCCAATGTGGTAGCTGATGCGTTGAGTAGAAAGGAAGATTCGAGGATAGCATGTCTTACCATACAACCGGTACTAATTGAGGAACTGAGAAGTTTAGAGATTCAGCCAGTGCAGGGTAGAGTTGATGTGTTGATCAATCAGCTCACGGTTCGGCCAACACTGATAGATCGGATCAGAGTTGCTTAAAGTTCAGATGAAGAATATCAGAGTATCCGTTCTGGTTTAACAGACGGGATAGATTCCGATTTTTCAGTGGTTGATAAGATGTTGAGATTTCGAGGTCGAATTGTTGTACCATATGATGAGACTTTACGTGAGGAGCTTTTGACCGAAGCTCATAGCTCATGGTTTAGTGTTCACCCGGGCAATACTAAGATGCTCCGAGATTTGAGAGAGCACTTCTGGTGAAGTGGAATGAAGAGACAGATTACTGAGTTTGTTTCTCTATGTTTGGTTTGTCAACAGGTCAAAGTGGAACACCAGAGACCTCCTGGTAAGCTACAGCCATTGCCTATCCCAGAGTGAAAATGAGATCATGTTACTATAGATTTTGTTTTCGGGTTACCTTGTACTCGGAGTGGTCATGATGCTATTTGGGTTGTAGAGGACAGATTGACAAAGTCTTCTTATTTCTTACCCGTCAAGATGACATTTTCTTTAGAGCGGTTTTCTCGGTTGTACATAAAGGAAGTAATCAGGTTACAAGGAACACCAGTGTCCATAGTATCAGATCGAGATCCGAGGTTTGTCTCTAGGTTCTGGGGAGCTTTGCATAAAGCTTTTGGGACTAAACTCAGTTTCAGTACCGCTTACCATCCGCAGATTAATGGGTAGTCTGAAAGGACTATCCAGACCCTAGAGGATATGATGAGAGCATGTTCTCTTGAGTGGAAGGGAAATTGGGATGATCAACTCCCGTTGATGGAGTTTGCATACAATAACAACACTCATTCGAGCATTCAGATGGCTCCTTATGAAGCTCTCTATGGAAGGAGATGTAGATCTCCTATTTGTTGGTATGAGGTGGGAGAAAGACAAGTACTAGGACCAGAGTTGGTTGATGAGACTAACCAGAAGATTTCTGTGATCAGACAGCGACTACTGATAGCACAGAGCAGACAGAGAAGTTATGCTGATCTACGTAGGCGAGATGTTCAGTTCGAGGTCGGAGACAAGGTTTTCTTGAAGGTATCACCCTGGAAAGGGGTGATCAGATTTGGTAAGAAGGGCAAGCTGAGCCCTAGGTATATTGAACCGTTTGAGATTTTGGACAGGATAGGGGAAGTGTCCTACAGACTGGCATTACCTCCTAGCTTATCAGAGGTTCATAATGTCTTCCACATTTCTATGTTGCGGAGGTAAATCCACAGTGCATCTCATGTAGTGGATTTTGAGCCACTAAGAGTCCGTGAGGACATGACTCATTAAGAACAACCTGTCGAGATCTTGGACAGAAAGGAAAAGACTCTGCGGAACAAGATTGTATCGTTGGTAGGAGTCCTTTGGCGTAACCATGTTGTGGAAGATTCCACGTGGGAGCGTAAGGAAGAGATGCAAGAAAAATATCCACATCTTTTTACATGAGGTATTCTTCTTTCGATTTCGAGGATGAAATATTTTTAAGGGGGTAGGATGTTATACCCGTACCCTTAATTTGATTTAAAATGATTATTTTATGATTGTTCGTTATGATATTAATATTATATTAATATTATAAGGAGTAGAGGTGTT
>JAOWBR010154526.1:337-13026 GCA_028571145.1 Dionaea muscipula
TTATTGATGTTTTATTTGGTTTAACTCATTCAAATGTTGACATGGTAACTACAAATTGTCAGGCTAGCCGTTACCCGGTATTCAAAGCGATGCTTGAGACTGAGATGAAGGAAAACATAAGTGGAACCATCAAGATCAATGATGTAAATTATGACTTCATGCCTTTGTCAACTATTTGTGCACTACGAATGTTTGCCTTGATGAGAAAATAGCGAGTGGTCTTCTGGTATTGACAGAGAAATACCAAGTAAAGCACCTCAAGGAGCATTGTGAGAGGTACTTAGTGTCCAACTTGAATTGGGATAATTCAATCTTAAATTATGTTTTTGCATATACACATAGTGCCGGGAAGTTGCTCGAAGCTTCTTTGTCGATCATCATCGATGACATGCACAAGTTTATGAACAGAGATGAGTATCGTGAGCTTATCAAGAAGGATCCTTCCTTTGTCGTGGGAATTTTAGAAGCTCACATTCAAAAACAAGCGAATAATGCGGCTAAAAAGGGGTCATCTTAAATTGGAATGATTTCTTTTTTTCTCCTCTTTAATAAATGTATTTTTAGCTGTTTTTTGTCATTGACTTTAGCTATTTATATAGATGACTGATTAAGAGACCTCCTCGGCTATTTATGATGACTGAAAATATATTCATATATATGTTCTGAAACTAATTTTAGTGGTGAAATTATTACTTTACAAAGGCTAACCATTGATAGAATTTCTGATGCATATGTTGATGCTTCTGCAATCATTTGAACATGCTCTCTCATGCATCTTGTACTATGATACAGAGTGTACGTACTAGATCAGTGTTGCTCCACATCCAAAACTTCTCACATAAGATTTTTTATCGGTAAAAATGTCTCTTTATTAATGTAAACATACAGGGGTTAAGTAGTAGTTTATAATAAGAGACGCACCTGTTTGCTTCGAACTGCATCATCGTTGGCCTAGGACAATCCAACTCCGTTGGCCCCGCCTAAACTGAACTCAATCATGTGTCAGCAAAATAACTGATGAGAAATCAGCTCGATCGCCTACAAAAGCGGCAACACAAGGCAAACAACAAGAGACAAAAACAAAAGATCAGATGAGAGGAGGAGGAAAAGACTCAAAAGAGCTCCGGAGCACAAAGAATTGATAAAATTGACATTAATGTCGCAGTGCAACTAAATCTGGCCTTCCATTGCACTTTACACCTCTGAACCCATCCCCTTTAATCTGAATCAGTGATAAACGATGTTCAAAAAGTACCACGCAGACAACTCCATGCGTGCTTCCCCAAATCCTTCCACAGAAAATGTCTATCCAAGAACCTGCAAGAAATAGCAAAGCAGAGAAAAGCTAGAAAAAACATCACAACAGGAATTGGCGCCCACCAATTCGTCACTGAAGCCCTATCATCCTATCAGGTCTTCCTCTATGTTCCTTTCACTTTAGCTGAAACAGGCTCTTCTCAACCTTCCATCACCTTGGCATGCATCCAGGTTCCTGACCAAATCATCTAAATATCCTAAACATCCTTCCCTTTGTGCTTGAGCAAAACCATTGCGCAAATTTGAACTTGATGAAATCCGTCACCTCATCCCAAACGACTCTCTCCCATCTAAATCGACATCCATTTCTAAGTTTCCAAAGGTACCAAATCATCACACATGAAATTAATGACATTCCATAATGGCCTCAAGGGCTTGCTCACCCGCCCTGCAGCCCAACTTTCAAAAACCCCTATCATATCCCTTGGGAAAACCCAAGTTAATCCCCACCAAGAAATGCAATTCATCCAGATCTTCCATACTTTATTGCAGTGAATGGATATATGGTCACTAGCCTCCCTCATCTCTCCACAAAAGTAACAGAAGGCTTCCGTTTCAGCTCCAACAATTCCCGATCTCCTCAGGCAGTTTAGGCTCTTTACTCTTTGTAAACAAGCTAACCCCATGCATCATAGATTTACACCTTCCTTGTTTCTCAAATAGCTGTAAATCGATTTCACACTAAAAACTCCCTCGCCATTTAAGGTCCACCTTAGGCAGTCATCTCCCTTTCTTTCTCCTCTGAAGTTGCTGATCTGCTAACAGGAATGAGCCATCCAACACTCTCATTCTTCAAACAAAAGCATGTTAAAACTCACCGTCCAACTCTCTCTTATTTTTTCCTTGATCAAATAAAACAGCAGAGGAATGAAAAATGTGCAGCACACCATTTTGGAAAACTGGTGCACCGGCCAAAGCTCATTCACATTTGTTAGTCAAAAATTGTAGGCAAATATTTTGCTATAAAAAGGAGCCTGGGTTGATTGAATAAAATCACAACACAAGAGCTTCATCTCCAAACACAAGAGTTGTGTAAATTTGGTGTTGTCTAGGTGTGTGATGTGTATAAATTTGTGAGTGTTAAACACAATTGAGTGTTTGTAATTTTCTATTTATATACAAATTACCTCTCAAATTATCTACAGAAACCATCGAAACCCTCTAACCCTCAAAACTGGTTGAGAATTGATTATATGAGAAACAATAGGGTAAGAAAACTAAAATGGAAACATAACTTATTCTATGAGAAAGCTAAAAATAGAGCTGAATTTGAGAGAATTCAATCTCATAATCGTGTTTTCCATTTTTTGATACCCTTTTACAATGATCAAATGAGCTATATATAACTAGCAAAGGTGGATCTTGGCCATAACAGACCTGATCATCCAACGGCCTAGAAATTCCTCTAACTACCTTATTCTTGCTCAAAATTGTTTTTCACACTACCTATATTTCTATGAAAAAGCTTCTAACCATCTTAATTGACACACACTTAGTACAACTAATATGACTTGTACATGGAGGAAAAATACGATTTACAAGGCCGCAAGTCAGGAAATGCAAATCTGATGCAGATATTCAGTGCACTGTAGCAGTATCCATGTCAGTTTTATGATTTTTCATCCAGGCTTGACTCCAACTGAATAACCAATGCACACATAGCTAAAACACCCCGTTTTGGTCATCCAAGAAAAGCACTGGCAACTTTCGTGTATCAATTATTAATTATTAATTATAATTAGTTGTGTTACATGAAAACATCTTCATCTTATTTTTGAAGCTACATTCAACCTTGAAGCAAGATTACTTTCTGATGGTAACATTGACCATATCTCCTCCTCAGCATTGTCCAATGCAGCACTGCCTTCACGTCCACTGTTAATCTCAAATCTTATCTTACATTTTCTCTATTACTGTCCCCTACAATCCTGTTTGCCATTTCTTTTCCTTTTTCATGTTGTCTTTGCCTGTCTTGTCACCCATGATCACTTCTCACTCTCACGTCCCTCATTTTAACTTCTAACATGTCAAATGTATCGTATGGGAACTGTGAGACATGATTGAATCGTATAAACCCACCCGAATCCAAAGATGACCTTTAAGTTGGCAAAAAAAATCAATTTTCACTCAAAATTGCCATTTCGAACCTCAAAATTGGTCCTTGAGAATTTTCATTTGATCCGAAATTTCTAACATATCAAATGTATTGTATGATAACTGTGAGAAGTGGTAGAATCGAATAAATCCACCCGAATCCAATGATGGCCTTCAAGTTGGCAAAAAATGTCAATTTTCACTCAAAATGGGCACTTTCAACCTCAAAATTGGTTCTTGAGTATTTTCAAATGATCCGACACTTCTAGCACACCAAATATATTGTATGGGAACTGTTAGAAGTGGTAGAATCGAATAAACCGGCCCGAATCCAATGATGGCCTTCAAGTTGGCCAAAAATCCAATTTTCACTCAAGCTGGCCATTTTCAACCTCAAAATTGATTTTTGAGCATTTATATCAGATAAGACACTTCAAACACGTCAAATGTACTGTATGGGAACGGTGATAAGTGGTATAATTGAATAAACACACTCGAATCCAATGATTGCCTTCAAGTTGGCCAAAAAGGTCAATTTTCACGCAAAATGATCGTTTTCAACCTCAAAATTGGTTTTTGAGCATTTTCATATGATCTGAAACTTATAACATGTCAAATGTATCGTATGGGAACTGTGAGATGTAATAAAATAGAATTAACCCGTCCGAATCCAAAGATGGCCTTCAAGTTGGCTAAAAAAACCGATTTTCACTCAAAAATGACCTTTTTAACCTCAAAATTGGTTCTTGAGCATTTTCATCTGTCCCGAACTTCTAACACATCAAATGTATCGTATGAGAACTATAAGAAGTAGTCAAATCGAATAAATTCACCGGAATCCAATGATGGCCTTCTAATTGGCCAAAAAGGCCAATTTTCACTAAAAATGGTCACTTTCTACCTTAAAATTGGTTTTTAAGAATTTTTATTTGATCCGACACTTCTAACACGTTAAATATATTATATTGGAACTGTGAGAAGTAGTAGAATCAAATAAACCGGCCCGAAACCAATAATGGCCTTCAAGTTGGCCAAAAAAGGCTATTTTTCACACAAAATGGTCATTTTCTACCTCAAAATTGGTTCTTGAGAATTTTCATCTGATCCAAAACTTCTCACACATCAAATGTATCGTATGAGAATTGTGAGAAATGATAAAATCTAATAAATCCTATCGAATCCAATGATGGACTTCAAGTCCGCCAAAAAAGTCAAATTTTATTCAAAACGGATATTTTCAACCTCAAAATTTGTTCTTGACCATTTTCATCTGATATGACACTTCTAACAAGTCAAATGTATCGTGTGGGAATTTTGAGAATTGGTAGAATCGAATAAACCGGTTGTAATCCAAAGATGGTCTTCAAAGTAGCCAAAAGGCTAATTTTCACTCAAAATAGTCATTTTCAAGCTCCAAATTGTTTCTTGAGTATTTTAAACTCATATGACACTTCTAACATGTCAAATAGTTCCTATGGAAACAGTGAGAAATGGTAGAATCGAACAAACCTACTGTAATCCAATGGAGGCCTTCAAGTTGGCAAAAAAGGTAAATTTTCACTCAAAACGGCCATTTTCAAGCTGAAAATAGGTTCTTGAGTATTTTCTTCTGATTTGACACTTCTAGCATGTCAAATTTATCGTACAGGAACTATGAGAAGTGGTAGAATCGAATAAACCGACTGTAATCCAATGTTGACGTTCAAACTGGCAAAAAAGATCAATTTTCACTCAAAATGGTCTTTTTCAAGCCCAAAATTGTTCTTCAGTATTTTCATCTAATCCAACACTTATAACACATCAAATTTATCGTATGGGAACTATATGGAGTGTTAGAATCCTATAAACCGGCTGAAATCCAATGATGACCTTCAAACTGGCCAAAAAGGTCAATTGCCACTCAAAATGGTCATTTTCATACACAAAATTGGTTCTTGAGTATTTTCATCTAATCTGACAATTTTAATATGTCAAATATATTATATGTGAACTGTGAGAAGTGGCGAAATCGAATAAAACAGCTGTAATCCAATGATGAGCTTCAAAGTGGCCAAAAAGGCCAATTTTCACTCAAAATGGTCATTTTCAAGCTCAAAATTATTTCTTGAGTATCTTCATATGATCCGACATTTCTAACACATCAAATATATCATATGAGAATTGTGATAAGTGGCAGAATCAAAATGGTCTCGGGCTTAAATACATATTCTCAAGCACATGGCTAATCTAGGCACCCTATCTTGCAATTGAATGACTCCCAATTAGCAATTGGGTGATTATCCATGAAACTCTACCCAATACAATAATTGGAACTTCAACTACTTCTTCCACAAAACCAATCAACAAAGACACTACTGAAATTATAAAAATATCCTGCCAAACAAAATACAAGTGAATCATCAAGCCCATTCACTAGTAAAATGTTCTAGCAGAATACAATTGGAGAAAAACTATCCCAAGACAAAGTTTGTATCCTGATCAAGTCCTTTATTACATACAGTTTGCTTCATATGGTGAACATTCTTAATCACTGATAATGCTTCACACCCCGACTATGCTGAGAGAATAAAGATACTTCTTAAAAATTGGTTCTTGAGCATTTTCATCTAATCCGACACTTCTAACACGTCAAATTTATCGTATGGGAACTGTGAGAAGTTGTAAAATCGAATAAACTCGCCCGAATCTAATGATGGCCTTCAAGTTGGCCAAAAAAGCCAATTTTCACTAAAAATGATCCTTTTCGTCCTTTTCAACCTCAAAATTGGTCTTGAGTATTTTCATCTGATCCGACACTTCTAACATGTCAAATGTACTATATAGGAACTGTGAAAGTGGTAGAATCGAATAAACCCTCCCGAATCCAATGATGGCCTTCAATTTGGCCAAAAAGCCAATTTCCACTCAAAATGGTCATTTTTCAACCTCAAAATTGGGTTTTAAGCATTTTCATCTGATCCGACACTTCTAACACCTAAAATATATCATATTGAAACTGTGAGAAGTTGTATAATCGAATGAACTGGCTGTAATCCAATGATGGTCTTCAAAGTGGCCAAAAAGCCAATTTTTACTCAAAATGGTCATATTCAAGTCCAAAATTGTTTCTTGAGTATTTTCATCTCATCCGACACTTCTAACATGTCAAATATATCGTATGGGAACTGTGGAACATGGCTGAATCAAGTAAACCTACTGTAATCGAATGACGACCTTCAATTTGGAAAAAAGGCAAATTTTCACTCAAAATGGCCATTTTCATACTGAAAATTGGTTCTTAATTATTTTCTTCTGATTTGATACTTCTACTACGTCAAATCTATCGTTTAAGAATCATGAGAAGTGGTAGAATCCAATGATGACCTTCAAACTGGCCAAAAAGCCCAATTTTCACTCAAAATGTTCATTTTCAAGCCCAAAATTTGTTCTTGAGTATTTTCATCTGATCTGACACTTCTAGCATATCACATTTACCATATGGGAACTGTGAGGAGTGGTAGAATCAAATAAATGATTGTAATCCAATGATGACCTTCAAACTAGCTAAAAAGACCAATTTTCACTAAAAATAGTCATTTTCAAGTCCAAAATTGGTTCTTGAGTATTTTCATCTCATCTAATACTTTTAATACATCAAATGTATTGTATGGGAACTGTTAGAGGTGATAGAATCGATTAAACTGGCTGTAATCCAATGATGGCCTTCAAAGTGGCCAAAAAGGCCAATTTTCACTCAAAATGGTCATTTTCAAATTCAAAATTGTTTCTTGAGTATCTTCATCTGATCCGACGATTCTAACACATCAAATGTATTGTATGTGAACTGTGAGAAGTCGTAGAATCGAATAAAACGGCTATAATCCAATGAATGCCTTCGAAGTGGCAAAAAGGCAAATTCTACTCAAAATGGTCATAATCTAGCTCAAAATTGATTCTTGAGTAATTTCATCTCATCTGACACTTCTACCACGTTAAATATATCGTATTGAAACTGAGAAAAGTGGTAGAATCGAATAAATCTGCTGTAATCCAATGACGGCCTTCATGTTGGCAAAAAAGATAAATTTTCACTTAAAATGACCATTTTCAAGTTGAAAATTAGTTCTTGAGTATTTTCTTCTGATCGGACACTTCTAGCAGGTCAAATGTATCGTATGGAAATTATGAGAAGTGGTATAGTCAATAAACTGGCTGTAATCCAAAGATGTCCTTCAAAGTGGACAAAAATGCCAATTTTCACTCAAAATGGTCATTTTCATGCCCAAAATTACTTATGAAGTATTTTCATCTGATCTGACACTTCTAACACGTCAAATGTAACGTATGCGAACTGTGAGAAGTGCTAGAATCGAATGAACCGGCTGTAATCTAATGATGACCTTCAAACTGGCAAAAAAAGTCAATTTTCACTCAAGATGATCATTTTGAAGCCCAAAAGTGGTTCTTGAGTTTTTTCATCTAATCCGATACTTATAACACGTCAAATATATCGGGTAAAGGAGATAGAATGGATAGAGAAAATAAGAAAAGAGGAGTATCGTGACGGGGCACCTTTCTGTTACTAAAACTCAATTGTGTCACTATTTCCGCTCATAGTGATAGATAATTGATGTCACTATAAGCCATTTTTTGTAGTGAGGTTAATTTTATTTTAGGTTAATTTTCGGGTTTGACCAAATTAATAGTGACTGAAACATTAGTGACGCGTATAATATCTGTCACTGTTACATAAATTACAATGAGGGTTGTTAAATTTCTGTCACTAATAGTGCGAGGATACGTGGGTACAAATATTTTTGTTTCGAAATTTAATAACCGTCACTATAATTTATGTAATAGTTACAGATATTATGTGCGTCACTAAATTTTCTGTCACTAAAAGTCTTTTTTTATAGTGTAGGTGTGATGTAAGATGGGATTTTAAAGGAGACTTAGAACTATGGGTATCCCTTAGTACCTCAATATTTTTTATAGTCATCCATTTGAATGACAAACAAATTTAGGAGTGAGAAAAGTGAGAGGTTTTCACATAAGCATATATAAGCAAACCCAAAGGCAAGATTGAGAAGAGCACTTGAGATTTGAGAAGAGCAAACTCATCAGCAAACAAACAGATTAAAATTTAGGAGAGTATTTCATAAGCATAAGAGTGAGAAGAGCATTTGAAACAGAAGCAATCAGATTAAAATAGATTAAAACAAACCCATAAGAGCATTTCATAAACAAACAGATTAAAATAAGCAAACAAACCCATAAGGGCATTTGAATGCAAAACAAAAGAGAAGAGCGTAAAAGGTTTAAAGAAAAAAAGAGCATTTGAATGTAGAACAAATTTAGGACAAAGAAATGGATTAAAACAGTACAACAAACATATAAGCAAACAAATTTAGGAGTGATAAGAGTAGTAAACAAATTTTAAACATGAGCATAAGCAAACAAACATAAGATGAAAAGTAGAAGCAAACAAACCCATAAGATGCATTTCATAAGTATCAACATAAGCAGCCTATGAGCATAAGAGCATTTCATAAGCATAAACAAACGTAAGCAAATTTTGAATGTATAAGCAAAAACAAGTAAACAGATTAAAACAGAAGAGCATAAGCATTTCATAAGCATAAGCATTAGCATAAGAGCATAAGCGTACGCAAAAGCATAAGAGCATAAGACCAAGATTAAAATGGGCGAGATGATACGCAGAAGAGAGAGAAGATGTCAGATGCAAGAATACTGAAGCGGAAAATATCACATAATCAATCAATAAAATCTCTTATTTTCTCCACGTAGGACGAAGTTTTATATCAGGTCCAATTCTATATTGGAGATTACGTAAGAGTAGTAGCTACCCAAAAACATTCACTCACAACTCACAACTAAATCACAGAGAACACAATCACAGGAATAAAGAGAGCAGAAACGCAATCACAAAGAACCTAATCAACAACTTAAAATCAAAGAACTAATCTATAATACAATTTAACTCAAATAAACCATTTTCATTCATAAACAGATTATTTAAAGATGAATTACATCAATGATACATATAAAAACCAATAAAGTGCCACAATGATCGATATTTGATAGAGATACCAATTATAACAACAAATGATACATAAACCAGTGATAACAGCTAATGATATTAATGTTCAATTGTGCAACACCCCACAATTTAGATAAACCAATGATATATCAGATAATGATATTTAGATATACCAATGTGCAAATGTTCAAATGATATACCAATGATATTTAGATATATCAGTGATACATGCAGTCATAAACCATGACACACACAAAGATAACAGTCCGAGCATTAATGTGCGGTCCTAGTATGATTCACTGGATAGAACAAATCCCACAACAAATCCAAGCCATGAAAGATTGATTAAAACATCAATATCATCCTCCTAAGTATTATTCTCCCAGAAATGAATTGTACTCCCATTAAACCAGTAAATCACTCACTATTATGCTCCAATTAAACCCGTAAATCATGATCCACACAGCTGTGTACTTCCCCTCGGTTGAATGCAGCTGCAGTCACATGTCCAGACTCATCAAAATCTAAGGAAATAAAGCAATGATACAATTTAATTGCTGGAATTGTATATAGGTTAGCATTTCTGAAATCATCCTTAATGTAAGGTGATCTTCCTTGCTTGAAGGAGTTTCGTCGTGCCATGGCCAAAATAGTCTTCAAGTTAAATGAGCTTCCAGTTAAATGATCTTATTGAGTATGCAGCTATGAAGTTAAACACTTCAAGTTAAATAAAAAAAAAACACTTCAAGAATGCACCTAAAGGAAGTATGCAGCTATGCCGCATTTAACTTCAAGTTCAAGTGTTTAGCTTTATTCCCTTAAGCTGTCAGCCACTTGAAGTGTTAACCATTAAATCAATTGAACAAACAACAAACAATTAAACAATTAAACAACTAAACACAATTAAACAATTAAACACAACAATTAAGCACCATATAGAAACTAAACAAAACTAAATGAAAACTAAATAATTGTGACCAATTATTTTGACCAACTAAACATAACTAAATAACTAAGCACAATAATAAACACCAATCTTGCACCAGCATCTTTGGGGAGCATCACAACAAGAATGTGAATATCATGGTCGATCTCGTCTGGTTCGCAAACCATCTTGTAAAGTTCTTCCAACAAAAAAAAGGGATGAATGAAATTAGCTATGATATAATTTGATACAAACAAAACTTTGTCACCACAATTTGCTAAGGATCACTCGATTTATCTGATTCCTTGCATAGCAATTGAACTAAAGGATCCAACATAAGCCACAAAAAGGATGCTAAAGCAGTTTTTCCATAAAGATTGAAGGTATGTCACCTTCAGCATTTTAATTTGCACAAACTGTAGAAGCATCCATGCATGGTTGAATTTATTGACAAAAGCGAGAAATCGACTACCTCTTCACTACAATGAACAAAAAAGGTATGGCTACACCAAAGAAGTTCAACATTCTTTGTAAACAGAGTATACTCACGAAAGGAACAACAACTTTGAAGTGATATTTTTGTTAAAGTTGTAGTCCGACTTCATTGGTTATAAAAAGCCTTGGCAAGCTTTTTGTGCTAATGGGGTTATATTATTCTCTGACATTCTCACCCCTTATGATGGATTAAAAGGATTGTACTCAAAAATTTGGCTGGTATCCAAAATAACCTTATGAATTAAGGATTGCAAAATCGAATCTACATACGTATCGACCTCGATAAAGCAAAGGAGATAAACAAAAGATGAATGAAAGATAAAGTACAAAAGTAGCAAGAAAGTTGAGTTATTGATAAAAAAAAAAGTGCACGAATTTGAAAAGAAGAGAACAGATGACAATCAGAGCAAGTATAGAGTTCTCATATGAACCTTCACCGTATGGCAATTGACAAAGGTTTATAACAAAATAGTTGGACCCCCAAAAACATAAAAGTCTATTGACAAAGGACAGAGTGAGACGCTAGCAAGGGAAGAACCTAAAGCCCTCCTCCATTCATCAGACCATGCATACTGAAGCAAAGTCATTCATTAAAATGGGGGATTGTACTAAGGGCTGTTGATTGGTACTGGAGGTGAGAAATGGACTATTGAGTGGTGGTGATGATGAGAAATGGGATTTGACTAATGCCTTATGCTTTGATCTGCCTATGATTCAGATATAGCTATGAGATCTGAGGGCTAATATATGACATTTAAATATCATAGGTAGTGGATAAAGTCTATGAGAACTGATGATAGGTAAAAATACTCTACCCATATTCATGCTTTATGTGTAATTTTGGTGAGTGCTTGGTAAATGATTGTCCTTTTCATTCTTCATTAGGCTTATAAATACCTCTCCTATGCTTCCTTCTCTGATATATCACTTTCAGTGATAATTGAAGGCTGAAGATTCTCAGTGATAGCTTGTCTAATATTCAACCTTGATCAGCTACATATGCATCAATTTCTACGAAGCTTGTATTTGATACAACAGTAAAGTTAGAACTTAATTATCATGTGACAAAACTGTGTCAGGAAAACATCGTTCCAGATTTGGTATGATGAAGGAAAACATACACTCAACAGCTCCAACACCAAATACATATCACCACTCAGAACATCCCAAAACAGCAGGGCCCCATGACCACTGTAACACCGGAAACCCGGATGCTACCGGCGATAACCCGTAGGGTGAGCCACAAGTCATTGAAGCCATGAAATCGAATCAAGATATTAAGATGGATCATAATTACTCAAAGATAATCATGCGGAAGCATCAAATATATAAAATACTACTACAAGTCCCTCGACGGGACATCCAAAATACATCCATCATGTCTAAAACAAATCAGAGTATCTCAAAAACATATGCAGGGGAAAGATAATAAAATCATAATGAGGTCACACCGCTTCCCACCGCATCCTGCTATCAAATCAAATGCTACCTATCAAAACAACAGAGGTAATATCCGTCAGCTAGCGATAGCTGGTGAGGTGAAATACTAACGAAAGGTAAATGATAAAACCAAAACATGCATAGTCATGAGTTATATGGATAAAAGAGGACACTAGATAAACCCATTAAATTGCCAAAGGAAGGTTAGACTTTCCACAAAGCTAGATATGGTGATAATGGAATAAAGTTTGCCATAGAAATATTCACAAAGCAACAGGGATCCCAACACCGAAATAAATGAGCATACCGGTATGGCTCCACGAACATGCAACGTATAGTGAGACCGTCCTAGTCCTACCGTCACGTACGGAAGGACGT